>JAIKVJ010001989.1:0-15708 GCA_024679225.1 Phytophthora pisi
GCACGCAGAGCTGCACGACATCATCCCCATCTCAAACAAGCATACTTACGTCGTCTTCCGTAGAGCTTCTTTCGTTTCAGCCAATCGCCAATTGACTTCTTCGTTGTGGCCCCTCCAGACCTTCGTTGTGGCCCCTAGAGATAAATATCCGTCGCAGCGCCGTCTCAACGATGCAACACGATGCAGATCAGTCGCTTTATATTTCAGGGAGGGCTACTGCCCGCGATCATGGCCGCGATTGACTGCAGGGTGATGGCTGCGGCGGCGCGTGTCCTCGAGTCCGCTACACTAGAGGCTTGCTAGAGGAGGTTCAACTTGCACATGCAGTTGTACTGCGCCGGCACCTCCATCATGATCTGCAGCGTGAAGAGGAGGTCCAATGGGTCGAGCTCGCACGGCGCCGCCGTGGGCTCCGCGTTGTCGTCCTGGATCCGGTGCACGAACACCTTCCGCTCCTCTGTCGCAGTGTGCCGCACCTTCTGGAAGCTCACGAAGTTGAAGTTGTCGAACTGTCGCTGAGGGAGCTGGTCGTCCAGCACCTTCATGTTGTCCTGCAACAACAAAAGGTTCAAACCCTGTGAGTCAGGTAGATACGGGCTTGAACACCTCCGCAACATGATCACTTACCCAAGGGCCATCTCCCATTCCGATGACAATAATTGCTGGGCAAACATGACAAGACACATTGCCCTGGTTAGTTGGTCACCTTGGCCTTCACAACACGGTACGCATCACCTACAGAGCGGAAGTGCAGACGCGCCTACGATTGCCTGCGCGGTATCGGCAAGGCTCTCGTTCGCCAACTGACTGCTCACGAGCACGAGCAGCATGTGGAACCCCGTGACCTCGCGAGCGACTGCGGTCGCGTGTCGAATCACCGGACCGAGGTTCACAGGCTTGTCTCCCAGCGCAATGGTCGGTGTCAGATCATGGTAGCGCTGCCAGATCTCGTTGAAGCTTTTGCATCCGCCCATCGGGTTCTCAGGGGTGAAACTAAACAGCGCATTCTCCGGCGTCTTCGAGTCGCCAAAGCCGGACACCTGAATGCTCCTGTCGTCGTCGAACTCAACGAGTACGCGGCCAAGGCGTGTGAGAGCTTCCTGTTCACCGGGATGCAGAAGGATCTTAGTAATAAATGAGTAGCAATGTGGGATTAATGTTGTGGACGGACCTGGTACGGATTCAAGATTTCGCCGCTAGGATCCAAAGCGTGCAGGCTTTTTCCGTCGAAGCTTTGCTCTCCGTTCGTCTATAGAGTATTACCCGCATTACATTAATGTCTTCTTGTCGACACGCAGAAATTGCGCCAAGCTTATACCAGGTTTGCTGCCGTGTAGTCAATCTACACAGTCCGTCAGAAGGTGAAGACATTCCTTCAAACCAGTGTGAAAATACGATACGTACTGCGAACATCATGTTCGACGACTCCAGGTTCATGCTCCTGCGTACGCACGCGTCGGTAGTATCAAGGTTAGCAATTCTTCGCTGTAGCTACGGCGGAATTCGTTTCCAACCTTAGCGATTCTTGAATAGCTTGTGGACAGCAAGTGGAGTTGTTAGTGGATTAATTGCATTCCAGGTGGTCAAACTGCATAACTCGTCGGTACCGAAGTCGCGGAAGCGGTCCGAGATGGCGCGCGAGAGCGCCGGCTTTCGCGGCGGTACGTGTTCGCTGCTGCTCATGAGGAGACAAATGACACAATGCTGGGCGCTCAATTGTATCTGTGTCGTGCAGACGAAACGGTACGACTGCAGAGCGACCACGTTCCTAAAGTGACAACCCTCCCCATAACAGCAGTAAATATAATAAATCGTATATGACACCCATCCCATGGTTACTATGTGATCACACTAGGGTGCCTTCGGTTAGACTTCAACTTGCACTGTTTCTGAGTCAGCGCTGCGACATAAGTCACCCACGACAACAACGCCATAAGCAAATTCATACTAAGCATTGGTACTATTAAGCAAATATTAAAGACTAGACTAGCTTTGAGCAGGAGAACACCCTTGTGATGATGCCTAATGGTTCGCCCTCGAAGTCCATGTCCTCTCTCTCTTCACTTACGCTCCGTAAATCTTGTGCATCTTCGTCTTCGGGATCGCTCCAGACATCTTCACGGCATCGAAGCGTTGGCGGCAGCTCTCCCATTTGCGCGGAAGCGTGAGTCCCTTGTTGTCCTCCAGATACTCAATGCACAGCTCCATCTTGGCTTCGTCTCGACAATCCTGCACCAAATCGCGGAACTCGTCGCGCGGATACCACATGCCGAAATCAAGATTATGACTTCGAAAACTGTCGATCTTGCTGTTACACCGCCGCGCGTAGCTCGTGTGCGTGAACAGGAAGTTCATCTCCTCCATGGTGTCCACCACCCGCTCGATCTGTCCATAGCCCGACGTGATAAAATCTCTGCAGAGTCGTGAGTCAGCCCGCAGCTTCAGTCCACGCGCCTTCAGCGCTTCTGTCAGCGCAACATAGCGCTGGCTGCACTGCTGCAGCTCCTCTTTGTCCGTCTTCTTGCAGCCAACACCTCCAACATACGACGCAAAGCCCGGAGCCAGACTTTCAAGGAAGACCTTCGTCTCCTCCTCCTTCTTGAGCAGCGTGCCATGGAGCCTCTTCTTCCTCATGTCCCGCTTGGCAATGTCCCTGACCCAGTCCATCTTGGAGCCGCAGGTGCGGATCATGTGGCTCTCCAGCGTGACGCGGTCGAAGAGGGTGTAGTGCTTGCGCACCTCGCACGGGATGAAGCGGAAGTCCTTGTCCCGCACACCGTAGTGGAGCTTGGCCACCTCCTTCGTGGTGCGCGGCATGTAATCGGAGCGCTCGGACTCGCACTCGCGACAGAGGCCGTGCAGGATCACGGGGTTGTCGTTCTCGCACTTGCAGCAGTACTTGGCCAGCTCCGGCTCGCACTGGTCGTAGCGGTCGCCCGTGAGCATCTGCAGCTTGGTGAGCGTCTGGTTGCCCAGGAACTTGAGCACGTTCTCGAACACGCCCTCGTCCACGATGCTGACGCGGTAGCAGCGCGGCTTCTTGGCCTCCGCAATGTCGTGCGCCTGCTTCTCGGCGCACTAGTTCTGGTGGCGCGTCATCCCGCGCGTGGTGAACGTCCGGCCGCAGAACTCGCAGGCGGCAGTGGCTGCTGGGGCCTTTGCAGGCGGAGCTTCTTGCTCTGCGGCGTTGTCCGCCGCGTTCTCGTCGTGCACGCGCTTGGGCATCGTGAATGGCTTCCACCTCCACTTGTGCAGCTTGAAGCGGTTCTTGGAATGGCTGATGCCGAAGAAAAAAAGATGCGAGTATTGAGAAGATCATAAAACGGTGATAAAGAATATGTGAGGTAATAATGGAATAGTTTTGGTTGACTTATGATATAGAATTTACCTATGTGTTGGGATGCTGTCGCGTAATTATCCACTTCAACACCACTATTTTCTTGGCAGCATTTTAAACTATTAAACTATAGCAAGCCGGCACCTGCATTCAGTTCAAAGCAGTCCTATACATCATTGATTTGTTTTCAGCAGGCCGTCACGATGCTGAGAGCGCTGCAGCAAGTGCCATTGATATCGAATAGCTGCACGAAGTTTCGAGGCAAAGAGAAGGAAACGCGAAAAGCAACGCATCCGGCAGCATGCACGAACGTGACCCAGGTCCCCATGAAGCACAGGCTATAAAAACCCCACGCTGGGTTGTACAAGCTCGGAACTCAGCTTGTGCCAGCTTACGTCGCTCATCGAGCGAACTGTCATGTGGTTCCTTCCTCTTTTTTAAAGAAAAATCCAGTAAATACTACGCGCGCACGGCTTCCTCCAAAATGTGACCAGGCAAGGATGGCAGTCTCACGCAGAAACCGTGTTATTACAGACTGGCAGAACAAGACCCACCATCAGCATGGAGCTCGCAACGAATTGAAGACTAAGTTTCAACGAAATTCTTACGATTTGGAAATTTTGGCGGCGCCAATAAAAGTTCCTACAAATGCGCGGCTCCTATCCTGGAAATGGCCCGTTGTAAGGGCTTCGAACTCCAAGGCAGCTCAATCAGGAGGCGACTGCTTCACGCAGCGATACAATGGTTTGTGCCTTCTTTCCGAAATGGGGAAGAAGAGATCGCCTCGCCAGGCGCAGCATGTAGCGAGCTTCAAGCACCTGCTTCAACGTAAAACCGTTGCCCCAAGTTGAACTCGGAACGCGCGACCACCGAAAAGCAACTTGTTAAACCGCTGCGATTGGTCGCCGTCGACAGCCGTCATTGCGGATAGGGTCTAGACGGCGACATAATATGTACAGGGGCTATATATTATATAGCCCCTGTATGCGTCTCAACGGCGAGATTAGGACCCTACGGGTCCCATCGATGAAATGCAACAACTAGACTGCCCTCGAAGCTCATTTTCCAATCGACCTCTCGACAGCAACGCCAGAAATCGCCTTTGCCATGACCAAGCTCAACGACCCCACGGCGGACGTCCCCATGGTGGAAGTCGAGCGCCAGAGCAAACTCCAGTGGAATGTGCAGGCGTCCGAGTTCTCCAGACTCTGCTCCAACCCCATCCGCAAAATCGTGGACAACATCAAGAAACCCGCCACGTCGAACAAGACCCTGATCCCGCTGTCGCTCGGTAACTTGAGCAATGTTCTACCGAGCGGGGATACAGTGAAGGTAGTGGGTTCTAACTTTCGTTGTGGTTTCGTAGGCGACCCGACGGTGTTTGGCAACCTACACTGCCCCGATGTCCTGGTCAGCGCCATCGTCCGGAACACTCGGTACGTTCACTGCAAGGATGCGTATTAAATTCTCCGGAGACGGGGGTACTCATGCGTTTACTCGTTGTCGGCTGTAGATCCATGCAGCACAATGGCTACATCCACTCTGCTGGTTCTGAGGTTGCCCGTGCGGCAATTGCCCAACACTTCGGCAATGTGAGGGCGCCTCTGACCATGGAGGACATCATCATCGCCAGCGGATGCTCGGGTGCTATCGAGATTGCTCTGCGCGGTCTGTTGAACCCTGGTGACAACATCCTCCTCCCGAAGCCTGGGTTCCCTCTGTATCAAGCTCTGTGCGAGGCGCACAAGATCGAGTGCAGATTCTACAACCTCAAGGTGAGCCAGCAGACTACTCTGTTCAAGTCGATGATGCTCTGAATTGTGTACTCACGACGTGTATTGCTGTTGGATGTATAGCCCGAAAACAACTGGGAGGTCGACCTCGAGCACATGCAGTCGCTTGTTGACGACAACACCAAGGCCATCCTGGTCAACAACCCCTCCAACCCTTGCGGCAGCGTGTACTCCAAGGTAGATGATTATCTTGTTCCGTTAAGTGTTGAGAGTTTCACACTCACCAATCTCTTGTTCTGTGCAGCCTCACCTGGAGAAGATCCTCGCGCTGGCTGATGAGAACAAGATCCCCATCATCGCGGTAAGGATCACATTTTTGTCATATTCCTGCTAGGAGTTGGCTCTAATGGCATTCGTAATTTCAGGATGAAATTTACGGCGACATGGTGTTCGGAAGCAACGTGTTCTACCCTATGGCGACTCTGACGAAGACCGTGCCCGTGGTGGCCGTGGGTGGCTTGGCCAAGCAGTTCCTGATCCCTGGCTGGCGAGTGGGCTGGGTCATGGTGCACGACCGCAACAACATCCTGAAGGACGTACGGACGGCGTACTTCCAGCTGTCGCAGAACATCCTCGGAGCGAACTCTCTCGTCCAGGTACAATACCGCCCCCTTTCGATCTCTGTTGCTTTGATACGAAATTTACCGTTCATTTCTGTATCAACAGAGTGCCATTCCCGATGTGCTGACTCCGGTTCCCGGACGTGCCGAGGCGCAGTCGCTGGTGAACTTCAAGAAGCGATACTTCGCCACGCTGGAGGACAACGCCAAGTTCACCATCGACACCCTGACGCAGATCCCAGGCCTTGAAGTCGTGGTGCCTCAGGGCGCGATGTACGCTATGGTACGTGGAAACCGCAACCATTAACACTATTATCTCGCCCACGCAATGCTAACTCCCAGTCTCTTCTCAGGTGAAAGTCAACACGAACGTTCTGACGAAGATCAAGGACGACTTCGACCTCACCCAGAAGCTGCTGGACGAAGAGTCCGTGTTCGTGCTGCCCGGCCAGTGCTTCGGAATGACCAACTACTTCCGCATCGTGTTCTCGGCCCCGCACGAAGTATTGGCGGACGCTTACACCCGTCTGGCCAACTTCTGCCATCGCCACCAGTGAGCAACCCCAGTTTACAAGCTCGTCTACCATCTACGACCTAAATGTTTCTAGTGAATAACTCTAATGCTTGAATTTACATACATTGCCATCAGTCACGTTCAAAGCTTCGAGGTACAGGCAACACTGCCGAAGAATTGATATTACTAAGCTTACACAACATTCTTCCTGAAGTGCACACCTCCATTCTAACTTACTGCACACACTTTAGATCTGACCACTACCTCCGCCAGCTTCTAACGCTTTCTCGGTCTCAACACGTTGTTCTTGACCCTCCTTCTTCTCTTGCTCCTCCGCCGTCGCCTCATCATCGTTCTGCTGCACATCTTCATCTTCAGGCATCTCGTCGTCTTCTTCCGTACGCATGATCTTCTGCTCAGGTTCCTTCGGAGCGTGTGCGCGGCGGAGCTCCTTGACCTTATTCGTAAGTGCCTGCACACGACGCAATAATCCCAAATCTTCTCGAAGTGCGGTCGTGTCCACATGCTGCAACATTCACACACAAATAATAAAAAAATAATCCAAATCCTCCGACATCCTTCCACTCTCTCACTCACCTCCTCCTCCAGCGACTTCAACAGTTCCTTGTATTCCTCCACGTCCACTTCGCCCACCTTCGTCTCTCTCTGCTCGCCCTTCTGGCTTGCATCTCCCTCCTCCGCTACTGGCGGCAGGTTCTCCAGCAGGCCTTCAATCTGCTCGTAAAGTTGCTGGTGCTCCAGAGCAACATACTCATTGTACGAGCGTTTCTTAAGGTGCTTCTCCAGCGCCTGCTGCACCTTCTCCACGTCCTTCACATGCACGAATCCATGCCCCCAGGGGTACACGACCGTGCAGAAGCCGTCGTCGCCCCTGTAGCCCCTCAGATACCCCGCGCCCACGGGGGTGGCCACCAGATCGTCCATCCTCATGCCGTTCACGACGTGCTCCTTCCTCAGCACGAAGCCGTGCACCGGCTCGGCGATCCAGCAACGTAAGCAGTCGGCCACCTTCTCCTTGAGTTGCAGGGCGAGCAACGGTCTCTCGTGGCCCTCGCCGCCTTTGGACGCCTGCAACTTGGTCAGCACCGGCCGCAGCGTGGCCTCCAATTGGCTCTTAATCTTCGGGGCCACGGGCATCTTGAGCGCCTGCGCCACGGTGGCCAGCAGCTTGTCGCACTTGCAGCTGGGCACGAGCGCCGCCGCCTGCAGCAGGTGCAGACAGCGCGCGTCCTGCTGCTCGTACGCGTGGCTCACGGGCCGCAGCAGCGGCAGTAGCAGGCTCGAGTGTGTGGGCACGGAGAAGACGAGCGTGTTGGCATCGCGCGCCTTGCGGAAGTGCGTCTCGCGCGTCGAGAAGACCGGCAGCGACGGCTCCGGCGCCGCCGTGGTCGTGACAACCTGCGCCGAGCTGAACATCTTGGAAAATGAATGGGGTATAGAGAAGAGATTTGCACTCAAGTGGGGTGTTGGAAAGAGTGACTTGTAATTGAAAAAATGTGTTGTCGTAAGTTGCATGGTTTTTTAAAACCGTTTTAAAAAACATTATGACCCGAAAAACATCAAGCAACTACAAGCTGTAAAATATCTTAAAAGATACCCTGAACTTTACTGCAATGTGAGCCGTATGTATAGTTTCTGATTCAAACCCGTGTCATGTTTGCTACCTCCTGGAGGCTAAATCTCTTGCCGTACGCCTCCCGAATAGATATAGCGAAGTTTCTGCTGTAGCTCGAGCTTGGATTCTTGCACCTCCTCGAATCGTGATCGGCATTTTTCCCATTTGCGCGGGAGCACAAGCCCCTTGGCGTCTTTCAAGTACTCGGCGCACAGCTCCATTGCTGCTTCATCCGAACACTTCCTGAATCGACGTAAAGCGAAAGACCTCTCTCCATCGCTCTCATGGGGGAAGTATTTGATCTTGTCATCACGGCGTTGGGCAAAGTCGGTGTTAGCGATCAGAAACTCAAGCTCTTCGGCGTTCTCAATAACGCACTCTATGGTTCCAACACCGTGTGCAATAAACGCACGGCTTGACGGTTCTTCTCGCCGAAGCTGAAAGCCACGCTCTTTGAATGCCGCTGTCACCAGTGCAAACCGCTTGCTGCATTTTTCTAAATCGGCCTTGCTACTCCGATTAAAGCCGTCCGGTGTCACGTAGGACTCGAATCCAGGCGCCAGCGAGGCGAAAAACATTTTCCAGTCTTCGCGTGCCTGATGTTGCTGCACCAGAACTTTTCTAATCCCCCCGTCGAGCTGCGCAATGACTCGAAGCCACTCGTAGAAAATAGCAGGGTTGTCATTTTCGCAGCGGCAGCAAAGCTTTGCTATTGCTGGCTCGCAGTGGGAGTAGTTGTCGCCGGTGATTCCATGCAGCTTGGTGGGCGTCTGGTTGCTCAAGAAGCTGAGGATGTGCTCGAAGATCTTGTCATTTAGGATGACGAAGCTGTACGCGCAAGGCACCGCTTCTCCTCCTTGATGCAGACTTGGCTTCTTTTGGTCTTGGGAAATGGTTGCTTCGCCCTTGTGCTTCATGCTTGAAAGTGGGGCCTCCAAGAATGTGATGGGCTTGTGTGGGTAGAAATCAGGTGAATGCCACCTTTGGCCTTGACACGTTTTGGCCAAAGGATTCCGCCGATTCTTGTGTAGATGTAGCGCGTCTTCGTCCGAGGCCAATGTTTTATCGACCCGTGATCGACACTTCCTGTGGAAAACCCATTGCCATTTTCCAGACACTACCGATGTTTTTGTTTAATAAAATATATTTGCTCTGCTACTGTGTCCTACTCGGCACTCCTAAATACTGCTAAAGTATGACAGGTAGCAAGTTGCTACCTGGCCTGCGATTCGGCAACATCTACGCAATACGTATCCTATACCAGAACTTGTACAGGTCGGCAATGTCGTCTTTTACCTCTCGAGATTTAACGGCTGACAGGAATTTGGGAGCTCTCCGCGGGTGGACCTCTTTCGCGAAGAACTCCTTAAACAAGGGAGTCAGTAGCTTGTTCCACATCTCGTTCTCCATCGTGACTGCGGGGACTTTGACACGCTTCAACTTGCTGGTCAGTTTTGCACCAGAGTCCAGCTTCGTGTCCTGTGAATGCGTGGCGCTCCTGTCGATTTCTCCAGTCTTGGGGGCACCTCTGAGCCGTCTCGTAGCCTGGACGTGTTTCGGCTCTGGGCTGGTCATCGTTGCATTGGTGCTTGAAACGAGAACAATGGCCACCAGCAGCAGAATATGTATGTGTCGATACATCGGGTCGACAGTTGCGGGGTTTTGGCTTGTTGTGATTTGGAAAGTGGGTAACGACTGATCTGTAAAGGAGAATTGTCCACCCTCGCCAGGATCAAACCGGAGAGGCTGTACATCCAGTCATTTACTAATCATGCGTACAGTATGAATACAGGTACGGTATTTCTCAGATGCGAGCGTTTGTTGATGCGCCATCGTGGGAACGCTGTTGTGGACACCGTCAAATCACACGTACATGCAGTGAAAACACACAAGAAATCCTACAAATCCTTTTGACTTGGCTTTACTAAAGTAACTGGGAGGGATGACGCGTTTTCATAAATGGACCAGCCGCGCTGCCCTTGGCTGGGCGCCCGTTCGGCGCCCCCGCTGTTCGCTTCGCTTGCGATATATAGATTCTCTCCTGGTGAGTGCAGTGCTCGGCTCGCTAGAATGCTCTTCACTGGGCCCGCCTCCGCAAATACCGCGCGGCCCTGCTTCGCGGGCTCCCCGCGCGGGTTTGCTGCGGCTACGCTCCTCGCAACCGCTCCGCCTCGTCTACTTTATGATGTCGCCCATCCTTTGTATTTTACTGGAATGGATTACGTTGTTGATCTTCGGTTGACCACACTTTGTTGATGGCCGGATTATTGTGTCCAAGATAATCAATCACCTTGTCCGAGTTTTGGGATGGGAGAACTGTACATCCGTCATCAAATTAATAAACCGTTGGTTCTGCATTGCTCGCGGGGAAGATGCGTTGTTGCCGTGTCTATTATGGCTTGTCCGGATTCCATGGTCGTGGAACAACGTACACATATGAATTCAAACCTAATTGACAGAAGACTTCAGCGGTGGGCCGAATCAATCGCTAACTGCATGCCGCGGCACGACGTGCTATTCACCATTGTATTGCAAAAGCAGGAGCTATTGGCATAAAATTCAGCATTAGGTGAATCTAACATCCATGGTATCCTCTGAACAATATATCTCAAAAGTATCTGTATAATTAGAGAGCATGCATTACATATAATTGCGATTGTGCGCGTGGTGCTATCTGAGGTCTCCCTCTACCCAAGTAATTGTACCGAGCTTCCTGCCTTGAATCGCCATCCACGTTAGATTCCACTTCATCAAAACGTAATCGACACTTTTCCCATTTCCGGGGAAGCGTAAACCCACGATCATCCTGCAGAAATTGGACGCACAACTCGGCTTTTGTTTTGTCTCGGCAAATCGAAGTAACCTCGCTTGCGATCTATCGCGGAAACCAGCTCCCCCGTTCTTCTCGCATCGCCGCGATTTTATCTTTGCTCAGCCACGCGTACTCGGTGTGTACGAGTGGTAAACAGCCTACCGCAATACATGTATTTGCTCGTGACTGGATCGTCACCGACACCTTCGTGTTTTTCAGCGAGGTTGGTGGTTTCTTGCAGCACTATCGAAATAATACACAATACAAGAATTATACTGGGATAGGAAGCAACGTTAGTGCTGCTATCGCAGACAAAATAGGATTATATCCGTGGTACGTCAAGTCAAAGATGACCCCTCTTGACTGGGCAGTTTGAACCGGTAGGATACCCATCACACCGGTATGGCCCCATGGAAGTGACGCTGCGCTGCGCAGTGTACGGCAAAGGAGCTAGTGCACCCCCTAGAGTGCTTAACGTGCACATCCCTCGCAACGCCTTGACGCTTGACCTGGCGCAGGCTATCATCCGCCAAGAGAAGTTTGCATTTTCACCCGGCCAATTACGTCTGCGCTTGGCTTGGAAGCTGGGTGAAGAATGGCTGCAGGAAGACAAGCTGGGCAAGATTGACGAAGCATACGCCCTGATGAGGCCGTCTCGACGTCTCTTCGAGGATGAAGGAGGATACATGAAAGCAGACTTCAATCCAAGCGGCGACAGAATTCACGTGTTGGTGGAGCTTCCAAAGCAGCGGGTTCACATCCGCTGGATCTACCCAAGTCTCCTCGTTGCTGTCTTCTGCTTCTTGTTCTGGTCCGACGTGTCCGACTTGAAGGATGAATCCCAGTCGCGCTACCTCTTTCTCCTCTTCTCCACCGGTTTCGGCATAATCGTGTTCGCACTAATCGGCCCAGCCAGTTCTATCGCCCACCCCATCAAGTTTTTTCAAGGAATACTTCGGATAGGACCCAACTATACAGGCATTGGCGAGAATACACTGCCTCGGGACGCGTTGACTGAGCTGGTGATCGACATGCTCGATCAGCATCGGGTCGTGCTCTTCAGAAGCCCACCGATGACGGGCAAAACTGTCTTTGCAGCGTTGATAAGTCGCGTGTTGGCGAGAAACCGCAATAATTTGGTTCTGAGATTTTCAGTGGTCGGCGTATCTACGAAAGCTAAATTTGAGACCTGGTTCCAGGAGAAGTGCGGCGTGACGTATGGCAAGGTCAAACGGTGGACTTCGCGCGGGTATACTATCTATTTCGTGGTGGATGAGGTTCAATTGCTTTTCAAAGAAGCTGGAAGTCTTGCACCGAGAAGAAACTCTGAAACGTTTTGGGAGATGGTCCAGGAAGCTCTCACCGATAGTGAGAACAACATTCGATTCTTGATGTTTGCGTCTTATGGATCAACTCCCATGTATTCTATCGCTTCGGCTCCTGTTGACATTCCCGATGATCAGATACTTGGAATTGATCGTTTGAGCTTCACTCGGGAAGAAATCAAAGCTTACGTGGACAATCGGTTTTTAGGCCGTGAATGTCTCCAAGGGGATACCGTCTCAAAGTTTTGTTCACGTCTTCAACTGCTGACCAGTAATCACGTTGGACTCGTTGTGGCAGCTATTGACAATTTAAATGAAATCTATCTTTCCTGCACAAAAAGTGACACTGCGCTCCCGCCCGCTGAAGACTGGATTCACTTGGTGGAGGAAGGCTCAGTTCATCAAGATCGCTATAATAGCGGTCTGTTTGAAGCTCTGAATGCCACACGTGCACTGAAAGTTGTGAAAGGGCTTCGCCCAGGAGATCTTGTGGTCCTGAAACGTTTTCTATACGAAGATGTCGACTCATTAGATGCTGTAATCCAGAACCTCATCAGTGTTGGGGTTCTTGTCGAAACTCTCAAGTTCTCATCGGCGGCTATGTGGCGATATGTTGTTTCTAAGTGCACCAGCCACATTCAACGTGAAGTGGTTGTTCCGTCGACACTGCAAGATTTGGTTGTGCAGGCGATTAGAGATATCAACTATGACCACGTGAGCAAAACACTGGGAACAAGCTTGGCTACCGGTATTCCTTTGGAGAGAGCGTGGCAGATGGAATTTTACCTTGCTGCGTACCGCTGCACCCCGCGTGACACCTTCGTGATCTCTGCTGACGTTGGTTCCATTTTTGCCTCGCCTGGGTTCATCGATTTTACAGTACACTACGAAGATGACTTTTGGGGCATCGAGCTCTTACGAGAACGCAGGGATCGGAAAATAAAAATTGATATTGTAAAATTGCAATATTGTTGGGCATCAATATTGTATTGTTCGGGGGTCTTCAATATCCACTATTTATTGTCAATATTGCCCAGGAAGAACGACAGCCCCCTACCTACACACTCCGACCTACGCAAAGCTATCACTCTCTTCATCTGCGTCGCTGGCGGCTTCCCGAGCATTTTTGATAGCTCCTGACAGTACTTCGTTGGTCATGAGGTCCCAGTTCATCCGGAGGTACAGAATCGACTCCAAGGTTTCAGCGCTCATCCGCTTTCGCAGGTAGCCGAGCGTGCACTTGATGGTCGAGAAGAGACGTTCAACCACTACCGACGTGGCAGGCAACCAGTTCAGGTCTTCGTAGGCGGACTTGTTTTCTTCTCGGGCTTTGGCCCTGTCCACAAGAGCAGCCTTTAGGTCTGCAGCGGTACGTTTTGGTTTCTTGGACGCCGGCTCCGAGGCTTCGTTGCTGGCCGGACGCTTCTTTCTTGCCCCTTTTGCTTTTGACGCTTGACCCCTCTTGGCTTTGGCGTTTGAAACCGAGGGTGCTGCCGGTGTAATTGGAAAACGACGTAAACGAGTCGCAGCTTCGCCCTCTGCACTGGTGAGCTTGACCTCCTCACCGTTCATGATCTTTACGACGGCTCGTTCAAAGTCGACGGATTCAACGATATCGGCATCTCCGTAGAGGCGATCTTGTAGAGTAGGAAAGTCGGCCAGCACCTCGTCGAAGATGTCGCGAGCGCCAATGATAGTCAGATCGTTACTTTGGAGTCGCTTGGTAGCCACCTCAAATAGCTCCATTTCGTCGAGCAGCTCCATAATGGTACAGTGCTCGGCTGCCGTTGGTAAGAAGTTGAGAATGTCCATCGTGACGGGGCGTCTTTTACGGATACACCTCCGCGCGATGTCTTCATACCCCTTATGCTTCACAACGAGGTGGTTCATGAAGTTGGAGTAACCAGCCGACCGCGCTTGCTTGACAAACTTGTTACAGGCTATGCATACAGCCCCCGTCGAGCGTGAATCCTTGAAGAGTGTGCTGGAGAGCGTCTTCAGTTGAGATCAGTCGGTACGGAGGTCAGAGTGGCCTGGACGCGCATGGCTGCTGACGTTCGAGGTAGGGCGAGGGTGGTGACTTGCTCGTGAGACGGCTATTTGTAGAATGAATGTGGCGTCTTGCCAAGCAGATTGATTTCTTCTTTCTTGCCGTAACAGCTCCACCAACCATTGCCAATGGCAACCCTAGCACCAATAACGCCAGATTGTACCCCGACAATATATCGCATACTTACTTCAAGAATGGCAATATATTGAGGCAAATATTGATATTGACACAATATTGATTGTGACGGTCGTCTCGCCGACAATCAATATCCAATATATATTGTCCGTTCTCGTCGAGAACGTGTCAAGTTGCATGAACACATTGCTCGATTTTCCCCTAACGGCGACTATTCCTACCTGCAATTGAGCGATTACTGTTTGATCGACTTTCGAGAATATTCGCGAATGGATAAGAGGCTATTGGCTTCAGATCTGCGCCAGTGTGATAAGCTCTTTGTCGTGAGCTATGACGCCAACATGAGGAATGTGCAGTTGTGGAACCGCAACAGCACTTGGAACGTGCGCTGGTCTTGACTTTTTGCCATTCGGTCTACCATCCTTATTCGGTGAAAAGGTATCAGGACGCTCAATCGCAAGGCAATCACGGACTGGTATCCCTCGCTGACTAGATATTTGACATCAAGAGCGCATTGTTGTTGGTTTGCGGCATGTTCCTGGCGGCACTTAGCTTCAATGACAAAACAACGAAAGAAAGTTTCTATAGAAAATCGTTTATCATTTTTGCACCCCCCCCCCCCCCGTATAGTATTCTGCAACAAATGAGTCCGTCAGCACGGAACAAGACACGACAAGACACGTAAGTATCAGGTCGCTTCCATTCGGTGCTATAATAGTGCAGGCCAATGAGGGTCGCATTGTCCCTGATGTTTATGTGTCGGCCTCCTAAAATGCGTGAAGCGGTGAGCGAACCAAACCAAGTCATTTGCGCTACCGCTGAAGTTTTCTGTTGTTACGACAGCGGATCATTGGCACCACGGGCCTATGCAACAAACTTATCAAGTATGGGTTAGCTACAGAGTAGCAACAAGCCAGCTCAACCTCTTCTTCGACGGCCGGCAGACGAATGCGAGCTGCCGCAAGCTCCAGCGCTGTCGTCACCAGAAGGAAACGCTCGCGCACCTCTTTTGGGAATGCAAGCCTATTGGAAATATGTTATCAGCTCCGGGATCAGTCGACAGTGCAATGACAAGCAGCTCCATCGGCTTACAACGAACTGAGCGTTTAGATCATCTCCACCGTTGAGTCGGTTTCGCGGCGTATTCCAGGACGGGGCCGACGACAGGCTGGACTCAGGCAATTACGAGCACTAACTAGCAAGGAGCGAACACAGAAATCCTAGGACAATAGCCCAAGGCACAATATTACTCATCTGTTTGGATCTCTTCCAGAGGACACCAAGAGAGGCACCTCGATCGGAGGCTAACTACGTACAGCCACCGGGATCATCCTAGATCCCGGCGCTGACTACCTGGCTTAGGACATTCCAGATCATCAAACATAGACTACATGTAGTCTAACTAGAGAGAGTGTTCGTGCAAATAGAAAATGTGAATTTAGGCAATTACTACGTATCATATTCCTGGTAGTACTACTTTGTAGTACGAGAAGCCCAGTAGGGATTAATTCGAGACGTGAAATATGTGGTCCACAGAAAAAGTAGG
>JAIKVJ010001990.1:0-15533 GCA_024679225.1 Phytophthora pisi
CTTCACAAGTAGGGGATGACATGGACAAGCCTTGGTTGGAATAGATTGGGTATTATACCATACAGCTCTTCTAGCTGTCTTCCCAGGATAATGGTGTAAGTTTGTGGGCATGTAATTCACTGGTACACCCGACTTTTTGGGGCCATACAACGGTAAGGTGTTTTCACCCGATTCCGAAGCGCGAGCGCACGAACGATACTGTACGTACCCTTTGTCATCACATACAATCCACCTACGCCTATTTACCCTAACCGCACTAATCAGCTGAAACTCGATCTATACTTGGAGCAACGCAAGGCAAGCATGTGCATCTATTTATCTAGCAACAAAACTCTTCGTCGAAGTCGTCAGTCGCAGATCTTGGCCTACCGCCTTATCAACGCCAAATAGACAATAAGCTAAGACGCTTGTTTGACCAGCGTTGCACATTTTGACACCCTCAGCTCTATTGCCTTTAGCTGGCAAGCTCCGCAGCAAGTTTAGCGAGGATCTGTCATTGCCAAGCGGTGTCAATACGGTACCTACACCCACCGTCTGGACTTTTCGCTTGTCTGCTCTGCTTGGCTCTGCGTACAGCAGCTCGATGCTGGCGCGGCCGCGCTTCCAGCTCTGTGTGAGTGTTTGCCGACTTTGGTTGGGTAGTGTAGGGTAGAAATTGTTGATGGTGGCAAGGAAGGATATTGTCAAGTACTTTGAGCTTCTCGGCACCCGGGGACGACGTCACCGAGTGCCTTAATGTCTTCCTCTCTTTTGCGTCAGGCAAGCGAGGCCACCCGAGTCAGTCCGCAACTGAGCGTAATTGGTAGGCGGGGAGTGTCTGGATGCCACAACAAGTGCTCAGGTGAAAATGCCATTGATTGGCTAATATTAGCCAGTATGTCATAACAAGCAGTATGTGATGACAAAGGGATGCCGGTACTTGCAGGCTACAACTTGCAGATCTAACGCGATCAGCAAGTTCAGCTTATGGAAAAGAAGGCCAAGACAAGCCGTGTCGAGAGCTGGTGGTAAGTCACTTATGCGTATGTTTCATTTGGCTTGCACTCTCAAGAAGCAATGGCGGCATGGTGCCAAGACAACCCATCTTGCTACCTCTGTTCACCTGACGCCACGGTGTATTGAACATCCATGCAGGATAAAGAACCTGTAGCGTGCATCGGGTCTCCTTGTGCGAAGGGTAAGCGATGAAGCAAGAACACATCGCAGTCGACCTATTTAGAACATATGCACGAGAATATTGCACGAATAACAGGTCTTCAAGGAAGAAGAGCGATGACGAGCTCCATCGGAAAAAAATATAGGACAGCCTCGGGGCAAAATAGTGCTATGAAGTGGACGCTACGCACCAAGCATGCCTGGATCTACACATATTACTGTTAAAACGTAGTGTGGGCAAATGCATGCAGCACTAGTTACTCGTGTTCAAACAGTATCAAGGGAATACTACAAGTGTGGGGTAAGTGGGTACAGTCGTTACAGTAGAGCTCGAACGATATACGGTACTGTGCTTTGATATGTATTTTGAGCAGATACTATTCTGCTGTGTGGCAGGCTGCCAGCACTTCCAAGCTGCCTGCTGGGATGGGGATCCCATCCCAAAAAACTATCCTGTAGGCTAACGAGCAGGGCTGTGGAAATATAGATTGTTTATTGATTGACGGCTCAGATCTGGAACAATCAATTATTGCAATCTCAACAATCTCACAAACAAAAAGATTGCAATCTAAGTTCTCGCTTATATTTCCTCTAGTACGTTCATATCTTTACTGGTTTGGCGGCGCTATCGCTCTAAGACCTTTGCTTGTGCGATTACATTTGTGTTGAGCTTCAAAAACATTGGCCAAATGCAATGTTGGGTCTTATATTCATCATGTTGAGCGTGCACCCCATCCAAGCATCCAATGACCCCTCATATCCGCATTTCGAAGCAGGAGAAGACACATAATGACTTTTTAGGAGCTAGGATCGGTTCCATAGGCTTGACGTTGCGTATTTATCGCTGGCAAAGGCTCAAAATCAGTATAGGGAACGGGATTGCCGATTGAGATCATGGAGCAATCAATTATTGTGATTGACAATCTCGGCAATATTACAATCGCAATCATTTTTCCACAGCTCTGGCTAACGAGTCGTTAAACGACCTCCCTGTCAGTGACAGGCTGTCACTGACTCTCAAGCTTTCATCGCCACACCACAGTGGCACGTGAGCGTACTGTACAGTGGTGACCACTGTACAGTACGCTCACGTGCCAGTTGAGTTTTTGCTCTCCAAGACCAAGAAAGTATCTCTGCAGACGTAGCACCATGCGTGTGGCCTTCTTCGTCCTTCTCGTCGCAATCATCCTCTTCACGAGCGCTGAGGCTGCCGGAGTGAACGCTGAAGCTGTTGCCAAGCTTACGAAGAGCTCGTCCACGAAGAGCAATTCGGTCATGAACAAACTCCTCTGGACGGTTATCAGGAAGATGATCCCCAAGAACTACAGAACGTCGGAGGCGAAGATGGGGACCCACACTGGACGCTATCACCCGTTTAGGCCGACCTTCGAGGGGCAATAAGGGCATCTTGGGACGCTAGTATCGAACGCTCAAGTAATACACGCAGCTAGACCAAGTGTTCGCTTCACTGTTCTTGCTAAGTCGTCCCCGAGACAGCATCCAGAAATCAAGGTAAAACATTCGAAGCACAAGCTGCGGTTCCAATGGTTGTCAATTTCGTGGCTCTCCCCAAGCAGAGCTCCGTTTTGGGGTTTTGTACCAGAGTAACATATAACAAATGAGCACAAATCGTATAGACCTGTCTTGACATCTCCATAGAAGGGCCTTTCCCCGAGGTACCTCGCGTGCAATTGAGACTCCCAAAGCTCCGTTTTTCGGGTGTTTTGGAGTGTAGTGCTTTTTAGCGGATGCCTTGAGCTCGTGCTAGTGATTCTAAGCTCCAAATCCGCTCAGAGCAAGTTTAGATGAAGGCTTAGCTAGTGCCAAAACTAGGTGCTTTAATTCGTCGGTTTTCCTACCTAAAAGAAGTCCTAAAGGGTGGCTTCGAGCTGAGGGTTATAACATATTTGCATGCTTCATCTTAGACTTTGTATTGAATTTGTCATATATGACCCAAAAACGGAGCTCTGCTTGGGGAGAGCCACTCCTGCCACTTGGCTGCACACCTTGTTGAAATTTCTCGGGTTACCTTAAGAGTTTGACTAGCACCCAAGCCCCCCCCCTTCACGATATTTATCACGTACACGGATCACTCAATATGTTTCATGCTGAGTCACCTCGCGAACTTCCGATATCCAGTTGTGCTAAGCAGACATCACCTTGTTTCACTCCGACCCGAATGGCGTGGACCACGAACAGAACTTGGCTTACGTGGAGGCGCTAGTTAGAGATGCAAAGATAGTCGTGGTGGCAGCTTTGGAGCTCCTGTGTTTCTTGAATACCTCCACTCCGGCTCCTTCATCGGCTAGGAATCGGCGCTTCGTCCTGGCTTATGAGGACATTTCTGCTTCACGATTCCGTACTCGTACAATGACTACTGTATGTTTGACCAACTGAGAAGCTTCGCCGCTCTTTCAAGGGATCAGGGAGCGGCGCTTAAGAGTAAGCGATCGACTTCCTGGGACGTTGTTAATACCACTCTGCACGACGGTGGGGACGAGAGCATGACATTGAACATTACCACGGCGAAGGCTACAAGCAGTAGATCCACCGTTCTGTCGTGAACAAAGTACATGTACAAACGAGACGCTAAAGTTCACAACAACGCGCGCCGTTTAAAATCCAACATTCCTTATAAGAAGGTGAGTTACTCCAGCTACGGTTTCTCAATCTTGCGAAGCCAGTTAGGGTGCATCTTCTTGAAATACTTCAAGCACTTGTACCAGAAGAGACGGCAGAGCGTTGTTTTTGTTCTCATCGCAAGTTTCGGGTTGAGGCGCAGCGCGGTGAACACATCGTCTGGGTCGTGGTGTATTTCTTCGGAAGCGCTGACTTGGATCGTGTCAGCTTCTCAACCACCGCGTTTTTTTCCTTTGTGGGAGGGACGACATGTAGTTCACCGC
Source organism: Phytophthora pisi (assembly GCA_024679225.1). Taxonomy (NCBI): domain Eukaryota; phylum Oomycota; class Peronosporomycetes; order Peronosporales; family Peronosporaceae; genus Phytophthora; species Phytophthora pisi. Next base: position 4,059 of record JAIKVJ010001990.1, read on the forward strand.
GGAAAAGCGAGAAATTTACTGGATCGCTCCACATCAGCTCAAGTATGGGGTCGATTCGACAAGCGGCTAGACGATATTACGTTTCTATCTTTTAGGCCAACTAACGAGCGAGAAAAGCTTGTCTTGTCGAGGACTACGTGTGCAATCACGAAGTGAAGAGAAACATGACGGAGGCAATAGGTATCTTGCTCTTCACAGTTTAGGGTTAATACATTGCCGAAGACACTCGCCAAACTCGTGTCACCGAGCTGCTGAAAGCAAGCTGTAGTCGAATAACTTCTACTTAAGTACAGCAACATCGATAGACGTCGAGCTCTCTTAGCAATCGACAATGTCATGAGCTTATGAAACTTAAGACACGGAGAGTATTAGCAGGGTTCAGAAAAAAAATATAATTGCACTGTAATACATGTACAGCAATTACTGAACGTGTTGAGAGGAATTCGCACTAAATTCTTATTAGAGTCGAGCTGGCCTATGCGATGCAGTATATGCATATGGTTGTCTTCCAAATCGGTTGCTGGTTAGTTAAATCTAGCATTTTGCGTTTGCGTGGGATTAAAAACAAAAACTTGTGGCTGATCTACAGATCTACATCGTTCATATTCGTCAACGCTACGGGTACGGCCTAGAATGATGAAATTTGCTAACAACTTTCGAGTTACCACGATAATTGGTGCGTGAATCACATGTCTTAATTTGGTTTTGTATTCGAAGCAGCAAATAAAATTCAATACAGGAAACAGGGTGCCAAGCAGTACACTACAAGTATTCGGCAAGAAATCAGGGCACAGAGGTGTCTTAATGCACTCGAAAAAAATTGCGGTACCACGATCCTCTTCGTATTTGTATTGTTTCTCGCCGATGGATACGGTGCAAGTGCTCTGAAATTGCTGAGCCATCGACAAAGAACAATTTACAGTTAGTTAGTAGAGTGCCGATGCTGAGTTTCTACCTCATTTTTTCATGGCACCTAAGTTTGTCATCCATAGCGTGACTACAGTAGATGCCGTCTGCACGTATGGATTGCGCGTAATGGAAATCTGTATAGTATGTCGGCGTTGCGGCTGCAGCAAATAGGCAACTGGAAGCAGGGACGTTATCAACTCGACCAAATCTGTCGGCGGGAGTTTTGAGCTGCTTCGCATTCGAATCTCGTATCAATACTACATGTAAATATCGTAGCACATACAGTGCATGATAAACAGTGTAATGGGCATGAAGACAAACGAGTGAATCGTTCTTTTAGGTTCATGAGTGCATGAGGAAACTTTTTCGTGGTTAGGTGCTCATTAACTAATAAGGTTCCATCACTTGCTTTGGCATTTATGTTTGTTTAACCCTTAAAAGTGAAAAATCGGCGTCCTATATTAGTTACCATCGTGACATTTATTAAGTAAATAACCTTTTTACTCGAAGTATTATTTGAAGAAAAAAAAACACATCCTCGAACGCATGAATTGCATATTACGGTGTACCTGAAGTACATCGCCCGACAACAATATTACATTGAGCAGTTTTGATTTTAGATTATAGTCATGGTTGCGAGAATACCGAAAAACCGACAGACAGTCGTGCGTTTTCTACTTTGTAGAATAGGACAGCCCAGTTGTGCATGTTGAGCAGCTATGTATGGCACGCAAGCGTAACGTGCAGCTATGATAGCTGCATGCTGAGCTATCACAGATGCATAAACACGATGGAGGACGGCTCAATCACCATTCGTTGCACTAATCGCAGGAAAGAGCTATATATATATAATAAAACAGCATTTCCCTGATGCTTATATCTTGCGCCTGTGCCATCGTAGCTCGTCCACCCTGGGAGCAACAAGTCTTCAACTCATTAGCAACGTTGCCACGGATTTATCGGCGCTTGAGTTGTATTCAATCCGTAGTTTGCTTTTCCGAAACGCTTGTGAATTCTGTGATGATCGAGGAGTCGTTAACTGCCATGTAAATCAGGATAAAGAGTTCGTTAGTACGCCCACCAGGGCCTCGATGACACGAAATACGAAATGAGCTTGTCGGATAATGCAGTTAACGTTAGTTGATTTCGCCGCTTTTATACTGTTCTTTCGGAGAGTGAAACCGGGTGCACTGCTTTCACAATGTCGCGCGACTGTTGCGAGAGTGTCGTTCGATGACAAACTGGGGGGGCGGCAGCTCAGAAATAATGGGTTAATTAAGCGTGAAGGGTTCCCAAAATCTGGGGGTGTAGTTTGTATGTAAGTCGCAAGAAAGCGAACCTAGCTCATCAGGGTCGAATTCACCGTTCGAAGAACTGGCCGAGGTGCTTAGACCAACAACATTTGAGTACCATGCGGCCAAGCTTCGCCGTCGCGTCCGCAGCATGCATATTGCAGATTTATCATGTTTTGCTGATGCGTGTACTGACAAAAAGTCATAAATGTACAGACCAACGGAATGCAAATGGTGATGTTGGTACATATGTACATGTATCACGCATTTGCCGCGCGCTTGAATATCAACACCTTGATGTGCCTCTCGTCCGTTGTATTTAGATAATTGCGTGGCAGTGCTTCCCACCACAACAAGCCGGACGAGGTCCATCACTTTCACTACTTGAAGGTATGCACCACAAGATAAATGTACGATCTGCTGGTGGTGGCAGACGCTGCAATATGGAGCTGGGCTTTCAAAACGTTCAACGCGTCTGATCAGATCAATTCAACCTCTTGGTCGATTCCCTCCCATTTCCCAATTAGCGCGCTATCGATCAGACGCTCTCACAATGCGCGCCGTCTTCGTCTTCGTCCTGCTCACACTGCTAGTGTGCTCCAATGGGATCGCCAGCGCCAAGAGTTCCGCCATGGTGAGCGCCCTGCATTCCGAAGCTGTTGAGATCCCAGTCAGTAGCGACGCCACTCGTCGCAGACTCAGGGGTACCGTCGTGGTCGATGAAGAGCGAGTGCTGGGGCTGGAGAAGCTGGCGAACAGCGTGGCGAGTGTTTTCAAGAGGAAACCGGGTCTCATCCAACAAGTCGACAAGCTGCAGAATAGTCCCAGCGCGGTCAAGGCGTTGGAGAAGGCGACACTCTCAGGAAAGAGCTCAAACAAGCTGCGCGCGTACTTCGCGAGACTTGCAGCGAACAGCAACAAGGCGCAGCAGTTCTTCATCCTCGCAACCATCGTGCTATTCGCGGCTGGTGTTACTGTAACCTGGTTGACGTAAAATATAACGAGAGCGACCTGGCACCTCGAATTATACTACTAGTTACCTCACAGACTGAAAGGAACTCTACTTGCAATGTATTCCGATATCGCTACTGTACGTATTTCAGAGCGCGCATGGACTGCGACTATTCGAACGCGACTTCCGAAAGAGTACGCTACGACTATTGAAAGAGGAGGTGGTGCCGAGAGCTTTTGGACTGGGAAGCACGGGCAACTATCAGATACCACCTGCAATCCTTCTGCATTCCAACATCTTCTACATGTTCATTAAGATTAATGCTTCAAAGCGTGAGCTCTCTGACCTCCGGCAGCATTACTAAGGAATTTGTAGGAGTTTGCAGTGATTGTAAAATCTTCTTGCAATTAGCAGGTGAAAGCTGAGGAGGATATTGCCATGCACATGTGAATGTACTTCGGGGGTATTACAGTCCAAATGCTTACTGGCGAGGAGTAAGCGTGCAGGTTGCCGTTGTCGCGTTTCTTGATCCGTGTACCGGTTTCACAGCACGTTCGGCGTACGCCAGCGTAATACGTTGCAATACATGGCACGGGTAGTCTTTCACTCCAACTCATTTCAGCTTTCGCTCCAAGACTAAGAAGACACGAGGCCCACTATCGACATCATCCCTCTGCAGCTCTTAAGACCATGCTCCTACTCTTCGCCGTCGTTCTGGTCGCTACCATCCTTTTCGCAAGTGCCGAAGCTGCTGCTGTTAACATTGAGGCGATTACCAAGCTTACCAAAAGCGCGTCTGCGAACTACGCTTCGCTGTGGAACAAGTTGGCCGTGAAGTTGTTAAAGGGGATTACACCAAAAAGATTCCAGGTAAAGGGGGAAAACAAGCTCGCGAAATCCCCCGGGCGCTTCCATCGATTCGATTTCAACAAACAGTCCATCCGGACTGCTGCTGAGTAGACTGGAGGCAAGTCGACGTGTGCATATATGTAGCACGCAGTCGTTAATACATTGTTGGAGACACGACCCCTTGTGACCATTATTGAAACTTTTAGTGCTCCAACACTACTTCACTAATCGATTCCAAGCACCCAAGTTTCCATTGGTTTGGATACATGCTCCACTTCACCGACCCGTCGTCTCTCATGCGTGGGGAGCGATCATCGGAGCCTCATGCTGCTGCGAATTGTTGTTCTGCTTCCGCAAGCCGCGCTCAACGCGCGGGCGCCTGTTTTCCTTGGACTTGTTATTCTTGACGCCCTGCGCGCCGCTGTTCTCGTCACTTGCACGCGGGGCGCGAGGACGGCGCGGCTTGGATCCGTTCGTCGGAGACCCGTCCGCGGACTTGTTGCCACTGTTACTATTACTACCCTTCTCCCCCTTCTCCTTCCAGCGCCGGCCCTGTCCTCGACGACGTTGGGTGTTCTTGCCGCGTGGGCTGTTCTCTTCCGAACCAGCTTCCTTTTTCTCAGTTTCAGACGAGCCCGACGAGCCCGACGGAGACGGCGTGCGCTCGCTCGTCAGACCCGCAGTAACTGCGGCAAACGAGAGCGGAGGGGCAGGAACAGACTCCGGCGCAGGCGCAGCCGCAACCGTAACTTCAACCTGCTCTTCGATCTTGACATTTTGCTCGATGATTTCTTCCTCCGCAGCTTCGATCTGGACATCAACAGCGACGACTTCGGCAACTTCCTCGCTCTGCTCCACCTCATCAGCGGCCTCTTCACCCTGCACCGACTCCAACTGCGACTCAGTAAAGAAGCTGATCTCCGGCATGGTGTTGATCTCGGCGGGCACGACCGGGACATCCGACACTTCTGCGACCACGACCACCGCCTCTTCAACGGTCTCCTCCACCACTTCTTCGTCCTCCTCAGCAGACTCCTCCTCCGTCTTCCCTGACGACACGTTGGCCAGCTGGTCCACGGACGCACGCAGGCCGCTGTACGTCGTATCGCACGCGAACACCTTGTCGCTGTCGGTCAGATACTTCTTGGCCTCCTCCAGCGAATCCATCAGGTTCTCCTCGTACGACAGCTCAGCAGGCGGGCGCGTGTTGCCCAGCAGCACCTTGGAGAAGAAGTCCAGCACCATGGGGACCTCCTTACCCAGCGCCTGGTGGAGATTCACCACGTGCAGCGTCTTCAGCAGCTCGTACACGTCAGCAAAGCACTTCTCCTCTTGCTGCTCCGTCTTCTCCACGGCCTCCTGAAGCTCCTGGGCCTCCTCTGGAGCCGCTTCTTGCTGCTCTGCAACCTGCTCCTCCTGCTCTGTCTCCTGCACCTGCTCCGCAGCCTCAGTCTCCTCTCCAGACGCCGCAATCTCCTTCTCCGCCTCCTCCTGCTGCTTCTTCTGCTCCAGCTCCTGCGTGAACACGCCCACGAACTGCTCGCGCAGCAACTCGAGCTCCGCCACGAGCTTCTCCAGCGTCGCCTTGCTGCCCATGAGCTCCAGCTGCTGCGCGTTGAGGCGCTTGTCGCCCGCGGCCTGCGCCGCCTCCAGGCCCTTGATCTTCTCGAGCTTCTTGCGGTGCGAGCGCAGCCGCTTGTACAGCACGCTCAGGTACGGGTGGTCCAGGCTTAAGTTGCCCAAGGTGTCGGCCTCGTCCATCGAGGCTTGAGTTGCCACAACGGCCGCAACAGCCGCCTTGGCCTTGCTGGTCTTACTCTTCTTGGCCTTAGCGCCCTTCACAGAGGGGGCTGGAGACTCGGACAAGGACGCAGCGACAACCACGGACTCGCTCTTCTCGACGCTGGGCGTGGCGCTGGCCATGGTGCTCTCTGGGCGGCAGGACGGCGGCGGCAAGGGGGCGACTCCGGTACGAGGGTCGCGGCTTGCGCGCTTTTCGAGAAATGAGGCGTGTCATGGAATCCTATGGAAGGTTGGTGTGGTTACACAATAAGCAACATAAGGAAAAGTCTATGGAGGAATGGCGTGGTGTACACAAAATGCAACATTTGAATTTCAATTACACAGCCTCGGTGATCTCGTCCACGATGACCTCGTCCACCTTGATGCCGAACGTGCCGTCGCCGATGATGACGGTCTCGAGCGTCGTCGTGGACGACGGAGGTCCACTTGGTACCGGTACGGGCGACTGGATTGGCCCGGCCTCGGATTCCACGGCAGAGGTCGGCTGGTCGTCTACAGGTGGAGCAACTTCAACTTGACCATCCTCCTCCGTCTCGGGGATCAGCCTGGCCAGCGTCTCCTCGTCCGCCGCAGTGTCTTCAGTCTCCGTCACTTCTTCAGTTGTGGCAGCAGTCTCTGTCTCCTCGTCATGAGTCGCCTGGTGCTCCATTGGCTGGTCCTGCTCAGCCTCTTCCGTCTCAGCTGATGCTGCTTGGTCAGCGGTGGACTCGGCGGTGGGCTGCTCCTGCTCTGCCTCTTGCTGTTCTTCTTGCTCACTTCCGTCGGTGGCTGTGGCCGGCACCTCGATCGCGACTTCTTGCGGCAGCAGCCCGAGCTGCTCCTTCAGCTGCGGACACACGGCGTCGATCACTGCGCACGTCTCGTCGAACAGCGTCTGGCTACTGTTCTCGGTGCTCGCGCGCTCGAGGATGTCTTCGGCCTTCAACACCAGCAGCAGGTTGTACAGCGACTGCAGCGTCGTCTCGAACACGACGCTCGACTGCTGCGACCGCATCGTGGAGGAGCTGGAGGGCACGAGCTTGTTGGCCAGTCGGCGCAGAACCTTCAGCCACAGGTCGGGGAAGTCCTGCAGCTCCATCAGCACGTTGAGGTTGTGAAGAAACGTCTTGGACAGCAGCGTGACGCTGTAAAGCGGAGCTTCGCGCACCTTCCTCACAGCGCCATCATTGACCTGGTCATCGAACGCAAAGATGATCTCGTCGAAGCACTGCTTCCACGTGTCCTTGGCGATCGGCACTCCAGGCAACAGCAGCGAGTTGCGGAGACAGTCCCAAGCGGTCTTCGCCACCGGCGGTCGGTCGTCATCCAGGTACTTGAGCATCACGCGCATCACTTGCAGCCACGAGCTGCCGTTCATCTTGTACGTGTTGTCACTGTTGGCCAGTCCTTGCAGCAGCTTCAACGCGTCCACAGCGTACGACGTCCGGTGGCGCACAAACGCGCAGCACAGAGACATCCACGGCGCGAAGTTGTCGTCGTTCAAGTGTCCTCCTTCAGCGAGCACCATGACGCTTTCCCAGCAGGCCGACCGGCTGTTGATGTATTCGACCACGTTCTCCAGAATACCCAGGAGCACCGCCCAGTCGTCAAAGTCGTGCATGTACACGAGATTCGCCTTGAGCAGCATCGTCATTCCTGACGCCAACCGGTCACTCAGCGCCTTGTACATCTCCCTGTCCATCGTCAATAGCAGCTCGATGGTCGCCATCAGCTTCGGTCGGACCTTCTCGTCGTGGAACAGGCGGATGCTCACGCGCAAGATATGCACAACCACGCGCTCAACGAGTCCCTGCATGTGCAGTTCATTCAACGGTGTTGAGAGGATGCGCTTCGCGTACAAGTGGAACGAGTCCCACAGGTTCAGCGCCAAGATCCGCTGCGCGTTGACCAAGATAATGTCCACACTCATCTCCAGCACCAGAATGGCATTCTCCTGCATCATTGCGTCCACGCCCGAGTCCGACGGCTGCATGATGCACTTGAAGGGGTCACGGCATGAAATCAATGTCTCCAGCAGACTCGTCAGCGACTTCTCCTGTAGTTTACGCGTCAAGCGCAGCCAGTTTTCCTTCTCGAGAATTCCACCGCCGAGCTTCAGCACCTCGTCGCGGAGCATCTGATTGACGAGCGAGAAGCTTTCGTCAACCTTCTCCTCCTCAGCCCAGAGATAGTATGACAGAGAGTTCCACAGGGATCCGCTATTCGCGCTCTGACCATGGCTTCCGTACGATGCACCATTGTTGGCTTGTGTCATGCTCTTCATGCGACTGCGAATGGCAGCTTGGCGCTCTGCCTGTCGACGAGAACGCTCACGAGTCTTACCCGAAAGACCTGCTCCGCCCTGACCGCGACCTGGGGACAACTTAGGCGGTGACGGTGTGTGAGTCGTAGCACCTCCCTGCATGGGGGGCAACGGCACACCGCGAGAATCCACGAAATCGTCGATCTCTACCAACGAGGTAGGAACCGCATCCAGCTCGTTGAACATTAGCATGCACTCCACCACGTTGGCCCAGCCCTTGCGGAAGTACTCGCTCTTGTTCAGCACAAACTGGAACAGCAATTTCAGTGACAGCAGAGCACGACGCGTCTTAGCACCCTGCACCAGATCCTCATCGATTGAGCCACCAGGCTGTTGCGGGGCTGCCAGGACTTCAATTTCCGATCCATCGTCTTGACGGCGAACAATTCGTTCTCCGATAGTCTCCGCTGATCCATGCTCGGACGAGGAAGGCAGGGTAGACGACGCCGAGTGCTTCAATACGTTGCTGGAGCTTGGGGGCACGTACACCTTCTCACCGCTCAAAATCCCGTGAGCGAACGTGAGGAAGTACGACGACAGGGCTCCCATGATCTTGTTGAACTCATCAGCCATGTCGTAGTAGAGCATGATCTTGGCACAGTTGCTCAGTCCTTCGAGGGAACGCTCCATGTTGTTCAAGTCGCACGTCTTCTCAAAGGCCAGCAGGATGCTCTTAATGGTGCTCTCGGAAATCAGGTTGAACATGTCCTTCTCGTACAGGCCGGCGCGAAGCTTCAGGATGCTCGAGTTCGAGGTAAAGCTGGCTCCGACCACGTTCTCCGAGCGCTTGAGCACGCCGTCCCACTGCATGGAATACCGGTCGACGGTCGAGGATGGGGACTCCATGAAGTCTGACACATCGTGCTGCATCTGGATCTCCTTCTCCAAGATGTTGTAGTACAGGTTGGTCAGGTACTCCGACGGCAGATCTTGGCCCGCGTTAATGCCGCGGTTGTTGCGAACGAACTCCTCCACAGTCATTTTCTTCGCAATGTGGTCCGAGTGCAAGTCCGTGTTGAGCATAATGATACTGAACGCCAGCACATAGGCCGCGTCAGCATCTGCCAGTGGCCCAGACGAACCTGCTTGTAGGTAGAACTGCTTCGAGAACGCTTCCATCATGCGGTCAATCTTCTGTGCTTCACCCGGCAGACGGAACTTGGCCAGAAACATTCGCAGCGCCTCATCCAGCGACGGCGCCGAGCGGAAGTCGAACATGGCGACGTATGCGTATCGCACCGCGGCGTTAAACGGGTACTTCTCAATAGGTCCATCGCCAATGTAGTCGCCGATCAGCGTCTTGTTCAGCCCGGGGGTGTGCAGCAGGAAAGACGCAACGGATTCCGGGGTCAGCTTCTCCGGTAGAAGACCAATCTGCTGCGAGAACGCCATCCAGTTCTTCTGGTCGTTGTTGAACTTTTCAGCGGCCAATGCGTAGCGCTTTTTGGCACGCTTGCGCTGCTGCAACACTTCAGCGGTTCGCTCTCGCGCTGTGTGCAGCCAAGCCAGCTGGTCCGCCGCGTTGTCGGGCTCACTTTGCTCCGAGTCCGAGTCGCTCTCACTTCCTGACATCACGAGGTGCATAAGATCCCGCACTGAAGACATGGGCGAAATGTCCTCCATCGGGAACTCGCCGGACGAGCTCTCAGTGACAGGGGAAGCTCCAGCCGTAAACCGCGCAAGGTCAGAGCCCTTAAGGCTCAACACGCCCGAGTTGCTTCCGAACGTTCTGGACCCTGACGTCTTCGCGGGAGTGTTCAGTGGGCAACGTCGAGCGATGGACTCGATAACAGCCAGAAGACCCTCGAGACACAGCAGCGTGAGAGCGTTCAAGCTGCCGTCGGCTCCGGACATGGACTGGCAGTTCTTGGCCAGCGACTTGCACAGCACCTCGAACAAGTTCGTGCAGTGCACGTCGCAGTCGTAGTTGATGTACAGGTCGAGCATAAGCGCCGGCTCGCGGCAGAACTCGAGCAGCGACTCCAACGCCAGCTCCTTCTGCTCATCCGAACACGACGGCGAGTCGATGATGCGCATGTGGACGCTGGTGAAGAACACCTCCAGCTGCACCTTGAGATGGTCCTTGATTGAGTTAAACAGGTTGAACACCACCCGCAGCGTCAGCGACAGAATCCCGAGCTCCTCCGTCTCCGAGTTCTGCAGCAAGAACTTGGACAGATCTCCCTGCAGCACCGACACCAGGCACGGGTGATTGCCCAGCCCCGTCCCTGCCGTCTCCAAGACGACGTTAATCAGTCTCAGCCCCAGGACGCACGTCGCCTCCTCGTTCTCCGTGGGGGAGATCAGACCCGAGATGAAGTGCAGGATCCGCTCCAGCAGCGGAATCCCGTAGGGTTTATCCGCCGCCTTTGCGACCTCCACCGTCGGCTCCACGGGCGGAGCCGCCACACTCTGCTGCTCCTCCATATCCAGACTCTCGTCGTACTCCGGCAGCTCCAGCAGCAGCTGCAACTGTTGCGGCTTCTCCTCCTTCTTCTCTTCTTCTTGTTTCTGACTCTTAGCTTCATTGTGCGGCGACAAGGGTGCGTCATCATTGTCGTTATCGTTGCCATTGACGTTGTCGTTGTTCTTCCTCTGCGGCTCCAGCTCGTCGATCCGGTCGAACACCGTGAGCACCAGGTGCGACAGCGTGTTGTCCGCCGACCTGCACAAGTGCATGGAGGACCGCGGCTGGCACCGGATGCTATAGCACAGCTGCAGCATCTTCCAGAGGTTCTCGCCCGAGATCAGGTGGCCGGCGTCGCAGCGCACGCTGTACTCCACCAGCTCCAGCAGCTTCATGAGCACGGCCTCGTCGTCGGCCCGATGGGTCTCCTCGAAGCGGCAGCGCGACACGCACACGGCGATGCGGTTGATGGCGACGTCCGCGCGCAGCGACTCACACGTGATGAGCCCGTAGAGCAGGAACTTGTTGATGGCCGAGATGGCCGCGCCCGTGATGAAGCCGCTCGTGCGCTCCGACTCGATGACCATCACGAAGGGCAGCAGGTACGTGACCGTGTCCACGTCCGCCAGGTCCGTGACCGACTGCAGCTCGTAGTGCAGCTGCTTGAAGGCGCGCATCATGGGCGACTGCGTGGACGCCGGGATCTCCTGCGTGAAGCGGTCCACGCTCGCCCAGCGCGCGTTCACGCGCATCATGGACAGCACATTGTGGATCTCGCCCTTGACGCAGTTCATGGCCGCGCCAGCAGCAAGCAGGAGGAGCAGCGAGCGTGCTGATGCTACTGAATGAGTGACGTGTCGGTCGGATATATGGTACAGTGTACCACTGATAGGGTATAATTGGGTGATTTTTTTTGTTAGGGGCTGGTCAGGCTGGCTGGTGCTGGTTTGAGCCAAGGGGT
>JAIKVJ010001991.1:0-15173 GCA_024679225.1 Phytophthora pisi
GCGCGCTGCCAGCACAACACCTCTGTTCAACGCGGCCAATGCACATGGATGTACTTACAGCTAGATTTCCTTCATAGAGGCTGCACGGTTCGTGCTGCTGGAGCGGTGCGGGGCCCAGCGGCGCTCTTGGCTACGTTGCAGTGCGAGTGCCGGTCGAGTCCCACTTTGCACTGGTCGGTGGCGCGAGCGGTGCCAGATAACCCCGGTCGGTGGCGGGTACGCTCGGGGGACGGCTGTCAGTGGACGGCGCGTCAGACGGCCGTACGCGCCGCGCACCAGATACATGCGGGGGTCACATCCCAAAAACAAACCAGAGTCAAAACAGCACAGCACAACCCGAAGCGCGGACCGACCACCGACCGAGCAAGCGAGCAGCACAGCACAGCTCACAGCTCGCACCCCACCACCTTCACCTCCACTGCCTTCAACCGCGAGCCATGGCCCCCAAGGACGCAACAGAAACAGACGCCTACACGGGCGACAACGTCTCCACTCAGCAGCTCCTGACGCCCAAGAGCTCCTCCACTGGTGGGCCCACCACCATTGCCACTTCCACGGCTCCGGCTGCTGCGCCTGCCTCACCCGAGCGGCGCAAGAAGCGCCAGCGCAGCTCATCGGTCGCCAGCGACTGCGAGGTTTCCCCCAAGAAGACGCGGAAGCGCTTGCGCTGGTCCACCATCACCGTCCACGAGTTCGGCGTGGGGCTGGGCGGCAGCTCGGTGCCCGGCAAGGGCGGCCCCTCCATCGGCCTGAGCGACAAGCCCGAGTTCACGTGGACGACCAAAGTGGGCGAGATGGCCGAGTGCGTCGAGGGCGTGCACCGCTTCACGCCCGAGGAGCGCGTGCGGCTGCTGCAGAGCGCGGGCGTGAGCGAGGGAATGATCCTGCGCTTCTCGCGGGAGGCCAACATCATCAACTGCTCACGCCGGAGGACGCTCGTGGAGGACATCGCCGAGCGGAAGGCGGCCAAGAAGCAGCAGCGCAAGGTGGAGTCCCCCCGCCCCTGCTCTTCTGCAGTCCTCGACCGACCGCGCATGATCCCGGTCAACTACGTGTAAATCAAGCAGCCGAAGCAAGCCAACCCAGCGCAGTGCGACCACAAGAGAGGCGATCTGTGCTTCGTTGTGCACATACAGCGCGTCACCGTCAAGGCGCCGGTCGAAAGGCAGCCTCCCCGTCGTGGTGGCGCTGATCGTAGAGCTTAAGTTATTTGATCTTTATTATAGGATATCGCTGCAATACGAGCCACATGCATGAACCGTTCCGACCGTGTAGTGAGTGAGTGTCTATGCTATGAATTTTGCTTTGCTCTGCCTGCCATCTCGCCACTGCGACACACTTGAAGCCAATGGGCCCATGCAGCCAGCCAGCCAGCGTCGCTGCCACCACCGGACAGTCTCAGTATCCAGGGACCTTATGCGCCTTATTCAATCCGTGGGCCGCCCAACACTCTACCTCTCGTCGGTTGAGTCGCAGCCAAGAATACGCTGGGGTGCACTTGCAGTGTCGGCGCTTGCCTTTTGCGGGCAGATCTTCGAGCAAGCAACGTCGAGGACGCTTCTCGTAAAGCCCCACTGCGTTTTAGTATCGCCGGGTTTAATTTCAGGCTTGAAGTAGGTGAGGGGGTTCTAATTTCGGGTCGCGGGCCGCTATAGCCGGGGAGAGGACGGTGCTTCAGTCGAGTTAGAGACCAGAAAGTCATTAAAGCGATTTCTGGACACTAATGTTACCGACTTTATCTGCAGACGAACCGCCAGCATTGGTGGCTGCGCTCAACGCGATGGACCCATAGAGAGAGGTGGCTGGAGTTTGGTCGACCGCTAGGCTCTGGAGCGTTGGGCAGCTCTGCTGCAGCAGTCGCTGCCAGCAAGCGACCCGCGCCTCTATGCACATCGAGGCATTTGACACCCGGACGTCGTCCGCCCCGCTTTCGAGCGCGACGCCAGCTGTGGGGAACCGGCATCACGCTGCAGATGTGATCTCACGGGATGAGCAGGCGCATCAATGCGTGCGGGGCCAGCACCTCGGAGGTGACGCTCTTGGTTGTAGCGTTCAAGTTGCCATTGTCCTCGCAGCCAAGGCCGCTGCTGCAGGGCTTGCAGGTGCTGGAGCGCTGCGCACATCTTGCTGCCCTCGGCAACCTCGGCTCGAAGACTGGCCCAGCTCTGCACCGGTATTCAGATTTTGGGATTACGCGATACGTCCGCTGGCGGGCGGACGGCGGACGACCTTGAAGGCTCCGGGTGGACGAACCACTTGGCGTTTGTATGCTTCCTCGGGCGGAGCAGATCCACCAGATCCGCCAGCAGCTTGGCGCCGGGGTAGTGGCGAGCGAGTGGCGGCGGGCGGGACGGACGCTGGCCCCGACCGGTTCCGCATGGAGCCGCCGCCGAGCCGCAAGCGCCGCCGGCCGCCCATTCCCCGCTTCCCCACAGACGCAGACGAACATGAGCAAGAAGAGCGTGCGCTGGTCCACCGTCACGGTGTACGAGTTCGGCGTGGGCATCGGCGGCAGCGCCGTGCTTCGTCGCGGCGGGCCCGCCGTGGGGCTGGCGAAGACGCCTCGCTGCGTGTGGAGCACGTCGGTGGACGCGGCGCAGAGCGAGCTGGAGACCGAGAACGCGACGCCGGAGGTGCAAGAAGGCAAGGCGCGGAGTGCGCCGGCATCGACCGCCGCTCGGAGACACCGCAGGCGCGTGCGCTGGCTCAAGCCGCTGGAGCGCGTGACGATGCTGGAGAAGGCTGGCTACAGCGAGGAGCGCATCTACCGCATGCTCATGGAGTCGTCCAGCATTGCCCAGTCGCGGCGCCTGTGTCTGCGTGTGGCCTCGCTCGAGTGTGCGGCCGCATGATCGTCCGCTGAAGACGCAGAGCTGCAGAGGGTGGAGAAGCAGAGGAGAAGGTCGTACGAACAACTTTAATTTATGACGCAATGAATGCGGGCAGCTTTTGCTCGGTTGCCTATCAGTTCGGCTTGCTTTGCTTTCGTGGAGGCGTTCCCTCGGTCGGATCTCGCTCAGCAATCGTAAATGACGGGTTAAGGGCTTCCCCAGCAACACCAGCGCAAGCTGCAGCTTGTTCCTAGGCTGACCTCCGAGTGACAGCTACCACGCACGATGTTGGCTAGGCACCTTGGTTGGTACACAGTAAATAGTCGTCGTTCATTGTCATAGTCTACTCGCTTCTGGTCTATTGGGGGCGCACTGCGTCAACAGCCAGCAGCTCCGCAGCAACTTGGTCCTCGTGGCTCGGCCTGGTAATTCTTCCACCGCCGAGGCGCTCGATTCCGCGGGCTCTTCACGCGGCCACCTGGCGCTGCATCGAGACGCAGAGCCTCCTGGACATGGCGATGTCCGAGCTCTCCATCATCATGCGGTAGATGCGCTCCTCGCTGCAGCCGGCCTTGGTCAGCATCGTGATGCGCTCCAGCGGCTTGAGCCAGCGCACTCGCCGAGCGCGCTGCACGCGGCGCTTGCGCCTCTCCTTGCGGTCCGCGGCGACTAAATCCACCTCCTCCTTCATCTCGGCGTCATCCACTGCAGCTTCAGCTTCGGCGCCGGGCCGCGCGAGGTCCAAGTCCCCGCAGCGCCGCACCTTGTCCAGCGAGGCGCTCCACACCTGCTGCGGCGTGCGCGCCAGCCCGATGGACGGCCCCCCGCGGCGGGGCACGGCGCTGCCGCCCAGCGCCACACCGAACTCGTACACGGTCACGGTGGACCACCGCACGCACTTGGCGGCCGGCGTCGTCTCCTTCACCTTCAGCTGCATGGTCGGGAGTGTCTTGGGGGCGGCTTGCGATGTGTGCGGGCGAGTGGGCGGGTGGGGAAGGCGCGGCCAGACGCGGCCCAGAATGGCAGAAAACCCCAACAAAGAGCCTCTCTTTCCCTCCGTGCGTTGCTCTCTCGGCCCATACTCAGACGCAGTACGGCCGTCAGCCGACACCTGCCCCTGCCCCCGACACCGCGGCAACTGGCTCCGCACTTAGAACTTCCCGTGTCGTCGCTGTTCCTCGTCCCGGACGCGCGCGGTCATTGGCCAAAAGCGGCCGCCGACAATAGCTGACCAGCGACGATGAAGCGCCGGATGGGCAGCGACGCGCGGAAGCGGCTGGGCGCGTACGAGAAGCACGCAGAGATCGGGCGCGGCACCTACGGCACCGTGTACCTGGGGTACCACGCCGAGTCGCGCGCGCGCGTGGCCATCAAGAAGGTGCTCGGGCCGCTGGAGGCCGGTCGCCACGAGGCCGCCGTGCTGGGCCGATGCCGCGGGGCCGCGCACGTGGTGCAGCTGCTGGAGGCCGTGGAGCGCAATGACAAGCTCTACCTGGTGCTCGAGTACATGGACAGCGACCTGGAGACGCTGATCGGCGCCACCGAGAGCGCGCCGACGCTGGACGTGGCGCAGGTCAAGGCGTACCTGCGCATGCTGCTGCGGGGCGTGCAGGAGCTGCACGCGCGTGGCGTCCTGCACCGCGACCTCAAGCCCAACAACCTGCTGCTGTCCAAGACGCAGCGTGTGGCCAAGATCACGGACTTCGGCATGGCGACCATAGTGGAGGACGGCGGGGACACGGACGCCGACGACGCCGCGCTGAAGCTCAAGCGCTCGGTGCAGGTGGTGACGAGGGCCTACCGCGCGCCCGAGATCTTCTTCGGCGAGGAGCGGTACGGCTTCGAGGTGGATGTGTGGTCCGTCGGCTGCATCTTCGCCGAGATGCTGCTGCGCCGCCCGCTGGCCGACGGGTCCTCAGACATCGACCAGCTCAGCAAGATCTTCGCAGCCTTGGGCTCCCCCGCCGAGAACGGGTGGGACGAAGCCAGCGAGCTGCCGTTTTTCCTGCGGTTCAAGGACACAAACCCCACGACGCTATCCGAGCAGTTCCCGATGCTGTCGGAGGCTGGCGTGGACCTGCTGGGGCAGTTGCTACAGCTCAACCCCAAGAAGCGGATCTCCGTGGACAAGGCGCTCCAGCACGAGTTCTTCCGCGAGAAGCCCGAGCCGGCGGCGCCGTCCGACCTGATTATCGTAGACGCTCCGGACCGCGTCGAGCCGCCCGTTGTCGACGGCACCGACGTCGTGGTGGCGTCAGATGCCAGCCATACATTCATGATCAAGGGCCGGCGACTTTTGTAGAGCAACAGCAACAGCCGATTCAGCGAGGATGCATATTGCCGTTAACCAGGTCCCATCTCTAAAACACGACCGTAATGGAATGGACATCAGACTCCAGTGCGCTGATAACTCTCCCGAGACGCGCAGGACGACACCGCTGCGCTTATCCCTTCTTGATCTTGGTCTCGTTAAAAATCACGTGCTGTCGGACAATCGGGTCGTACTGCAGCAAGCACACGGCATCGTCAACAACGTCAATAACTCCTATCTCGCCGCAATAGTGTCAACTACTGGGCATACAGTACCTTGCGGAGCGAGAGCTTCCTCGTGACGTTGCGCGGGTTCTTGGTCGTGGTGTAGAAGAACCTGCAGTAAACGAGCACCACGTCAGAAGACGGCATTCGTACGGCCAAAAACTAATAGCAAGACGCACCCAGTGCCCGCCGCACTCAGCATCTTGATCACCACGTTCTTGGCTTTTCCCTGCGTAAGAAATAGCAGCACGTCAGCACTGCGGGGGGATTTCGTCACGTTCGGCAAGTCATAACTCGGCGGATATAAGGTGCATTCGGCTGGAAGAGACGTCGTTACGCAGCTTAGATGCTGCAGACTATATGGCCACCTCGGTGCCACCTCCTGACGCCTCCTCGCCACGCACACACGCCGCCGAGACGAGCTCCTGTCGAGGCATACCTTGGCCATGGTCGCTGCTCAGCTCTGGCAATGAGGACCACAAAACCTGCGGCTTAGTTTTGAGCCGCATCTATTGGTCTTAATTATTCCCAATTTTACCCAATCATCGACGTCATTCCAATTCTGAGGTCATTTCGGTGGTCGTCATCCTGTAGACGAGCTATTTCGGCGGTGCAACTGCATAAAGTGCCGTATGCATGGGGGGATGGTTCGCCATGGGTATATTTGGTGGTTCTGCTTGGGCTTCGACAACATTCTACGTGGCCGAGTTGTTGCCGCTGCAGCAGCGTGTTAGTACATCGCTCGTCTCCCGCCTTGGAGCGCATCAGTCAACATGAAAGACGCCGCCGGGTGCAGCTCGACGGCCCTAGCGTCGAGCTGCAGTCGTCCTGGCGAGTTGACGCTCAACTTCCCGCAGGATGAATACTCATTAATGTTCCCGCCGTCTCCAGAGCACTCGCCGGGCAGCAGCAGCTGCAATAGCTGGGCTTCTGGGGCTGCGTCGCCCACGCCCAGCGCCAAGAGCTCCTCGAGCGTGAGCACGGGCGACACTGGTACCAAGACCAAGAAGAAGTGGATGCGCAAGGAGAAGATTGGCCAAGGGTAAGTTGCATTGGTACAGGATGATTTGATAGCTGACTGTAGACTTATCGAGGTGGATTTCATGTGTGTTCCAGCGCCCAGGGCTCCATCTACCGATGTGAAGAAACGAAGACTGGGCGAGAGGTGGCTGTGAAGGTCATCTGGACGCGGGAGTTGCCCTCTCCAGCAGTGGAAGCGGTCAAAAGAGAGGTGAAGACCATGAAACGACTGAGACACAGACACTTGGTGCGCTATCTGCAAGCTACGGAGAAGAAGCAGAGCGAGCTGCGGATATACATGGAGTACGCGGCCGGCGGCTCGCTCAGTTCACGCTTGTCCCGTTCCGGCGCTCTACCCTTGATGCTAGTCAAACGATACACCCGTCAGCTGTGTGAGGCTCTGCAGTATTTGCACCAGAACGGGATCGCCCACCGTGATATTAAGTGCGCGAACATCCTGCTCACCGCTCCTAGTGGCAGTGACGATGACGGATCTCGTGCAGACGTCAAGCTGGGAGACTTTGGCACGTTCAAAGTCGTTGGCTGCGCTTCACTCGTTGGGGGCCTTAAAGGAACCCCTCATTGGATGGCACCCGAAGTGATCCGGCAGCAGAACATGGAGGATGACGTCGACCATGAACGATGGTTCCGTGCCGACGTGTGGAGTCTTGGTTGTGCTGTGCTAGAAATGATCACGGGCCACTCGCCATGGCAGCAGTACAGCAACCCGCTCACCGCCATGTACCAGATCGTATCGAGTGAGAATACTCCAACAATTCCGCCCGATGTTTCGGAAGAGGTACGATACTATAAAGCCTGTTGTTTTATTTGACAACAATGTGCCCACAGAGCTATTGCATCTTCTGTATGAATAGACCGCATCATTCCTAAAGCTCTGCCTGCAACGCAATCCGGGGCACCGCGCAACAATCACGCAGCTTTTAGCTCACCCGTTCGTACGAAATGCCGCTGAAAACTCGAGCAAAATGAAAGGTAGAAGCTCAAAACACCGCGTCAAGCGGCTTGGAGAAACAAAATCCAGCAACGTCACTGCAGTTTGCAACCAGCTCAGCTCGCACTCATTGCCCCCAACACCGAAGAGATCAAATTCAGGACTTGGAAAGGATTTGGCCCCGGAGCCTGAGCCGCACGAGGACTCGTCGACGCATTCGCACATGGAGAGTCCTGGCAGATTCAAGGCTGCAAATTTGAAGCCGATGACACCGCAGATGTCGCTGCATGACGATATCAAGAGGAATCCGCAGCCGCCAGCCCTTCAGTACGCTCGATTAAACGTTGTAGGGCCCCCTGACACAGCATCCCCAGCAAAACTTCGACTGCCTCGAACTCCCAGGTAAGCGCGTACGTCTTGCATTGAAATAGTTGGACTTGCTCACCATTTGCTTCATCTCTTGCAGGTTAAAGCCGCTGGAGCCGATGAAGAGGCCAATGGCCTCGTCAACCACCAACCAGGATTCAAACTCTCCGTCCACAGGCTCAGCAGCAGCAAGCATCCTCATGCCAATTGCGCCTTCAACCCTTTCACGCGGAACGTCTGCAGGCTCCCGACGATTGCCACGACTGCTAGACCTGAAGACCGGGAACGGACTCGAAACCCCCTCGACTTCCCCCATCCGACTACGACGCATCGCCACGGCACCCACGGCGGCGACAAACGTGGAGGCCACCGACGACATCTTCCCGGACACCATCCGGCTCCCACCACTCAGCGCCCGACCCGCGAAAACCCGGTGCAGTTCTGCGTCCACCTCAGCCCGTAGCAACTAGAAAGCGAACGCGTACGCATGATGAAAGTCTGGAATCAAAGTGAATAAATACTCGAGTTATAGAGCCGAGGCTTCCGTTCGGTGCGACCGCGTTCTCGCTCTTCTGGTCTCTAAAATGTCCTTGGTCGCACCATCTCACGCTCCGAAGTAGAAGTCTTCGTTCCTGCTCGTGTCCACAAAGAGCCCGGGTCTGTGACTAGTCCTGGTGTTGCTGTTGCTGCTGAAGGAGCCCTCGAAGCTCTGGTGCCCTGTCGGCTCGTCCACTTTGTCGTACGCTTCCTCCTCCACCAGACTGGGGCTGCTCGCCTCGGCGATGCGGTCCCACCGGATCTCAATAGACAGCCACATGACCATGAGCAGCACGCCGACGAGCGCCAGCGGCGACATGCCCGCCAGCCACGGGCCTCGCAGCACGCCGTCCAGTCGGCCGGAGCTCTCCAGGAAGCCCACGAGCAGCGCCGCCAGCCAGTGGCCCACGCGCTTGTGCCACAGATAGGGCAGCTCCTCGTCCGCGAAGTAGAGCAGCACCAGCACCTCCACCAGCTCGTAGTAGAAGGCCAGCGCGGCCGCGTCTCGCCACGTGTTGGAGGCCCCCGCCTCCCGTCCCCTTGTTAGGGCCGTGAAGACCGCGACGCCGCCCAGCGTGGCGCCCCAGATGAAGACCCTCGCCCAGAAGAGCAGCCAGAGCACCACCTTGCGGTCCTTCCGCCGCTCGAAGACGCACGGGAAGCTGCGCTGCCACTGCCGCAGCCCCTCCGCCAGTCCGTGGTACACCACGGCGCAGCTCGCGGCCTTGAGCTGCAGCTCCGACGGCAGCAAGAGCCCCCAGGCCAGCAGCATCACGAGCGCGCCCAGCACGCGCGCCAGCAGCAGGCGGCGCTGGATCTCCAGGTTCAGCACGACGGCGCTCAGCACCACGAGCCACGCGAGCACGAGCGACGCCATCGTCGGTGAAGTTACAAGAGTGAGGAGACGGGGTGTTATTGCACACTTGGTGTTTGTATGGGAATTACAGGTGGGCATTAGGGGTGGTAGGAAGGCCCACTGCGATTAACTACCCCGATTTCCTGGTTGATAAAAGCAACGACATGTATCGCGTTCCGTACCCTGAACAGCAATAAGGGGACTCCACGCACCATCGCTATGTGCATCGCATATTTCATCTTACTCATTGACTTTCTCTCGAGCGAAGCATCGGCTGCGGAAGCCTTCCGGGGAAGGGGATCTTAATACTCTCGGAAGCTATAGTCGTGCTTCGCAAGGTACAGAAGTGCAAAACGGAGGCTTCTCCCGGTTGTTAGCAGCAGCGATCTACCTTACCAGTATTAGTTCATGGATTGAGTGGATGTCAGTCTGTTTCGGATGTCAGTCTGTTTCGGATGCTACGTAGAGTTTGACTCGTTTCGGGTCCTTGTCTCGACAAGTTGTCGGACAACCTGTATTGTCGTCACGATCATTCAACGCAGTGCTCAAGCGCCTGAGGCCATAGAGCGCAAATGTTTAGGCGATGCCCTCACACGTGAAAGCAATCACCGTTTGCGAGGAATGCATCACGGAGCGAAGTATCACGGGGCACAAAGAAGTTCACTGCAAGCCACGCGACGAGGTTGCTATGTAGTTACGGTAGATGTACGAAGTTGTACGGTGAGCTTTGGCTGCGGGCAATTTGCAATGCTCTTGCCACTAGCGAAAACCAGAGCACCGTCGCAACGAGTCAGGCACTGACGCAGCAGCAGAGCTCACTGAGCTCTGCTGAGCTGCTCAGCGCGCGACGCCTTTGCGCGGGGATGCCGCCCGTCCGATGCGAACCAACGACGATGGCAGAGAAGGGTGCGTGCCCTCCGACGACTTTGACTTTCGGTGGCCGCGAGCCGCCGCCGATAGCGGTGGCGCCGACGCGAGCGCCAATTGCTTGAAGTCGTCGCGGCCTGCGTGGCAGCGCCGTCACGTCGTCCGCACGGCGCCATTGAGCACACTGTGTTCGCGGCGGTGGGAACAAACCTGTATCACTCGATGTTGGTGTTCGGTACATTCCACTTACTCGCGTATACTTCTTCCACTGCGAGAACTAATCATCCAATGAGCATTAGCTTGTTGCCCGTCAGGAAGGCCCTCTTCCTCAAATTGGAGATCACCGCCTGGAAGTACCGGACGGAGGAGCCCCAGAATGGCCGACGCCAATGCGCTGCAGACCGCGCAAACGGGCGTGGACGTGCGGCTGGACGAGCGCAAGATGTACGTCGTGGAGTGGGCGGACGGCGCGGCCTTTGGCTTCACCGTGACGCCCGTGCAGTCGGACCGCGGCACGGTGCTGTGTCTGGCGCGGCGCACGGCCAGCAGCGCCACCGCCGGGCTGCAGGACATCGAGGCCGGCGACATGCTCATCGCCATCGGAGACGAGAAGGTCTACCACCTGGGCGCGGCCAGCGCCACCAAGCTGCTGCGCTCCGTGCAGAAGCCCGTGCGGCTGACGCTGCAGCTGTCGCCCTACGGCGCTGCGGCCAAGGACCTGCCCGACCTGGCCCCCAACGAGTACACGTACCTGTGGGAGTCGGGCCCGCTGGGCATCGTGCTGACGACGGACCCCAAGAGCAAGCTGCCGCTGGTCAAGCGCTTCACGGGCAAGGCCGACAGCCCCGTGCTCGAGCGCGACGTGAGCGTCGGCGACGAGCTCGTGTACGTGAACCAGACGCCCACGAGCGACCACTCCATCTCGGCCATCATCAACATCATCAAGGAGCTGCCCAAGCCCATCACGCTGCGCTTCCGGAAGCCCCTGGCCGACGAGCTGCAGATGGAGCTGCCCCAGCTGGGCGAGGGCGAGTACGACTTCCTCTGGGAGTACGGCTCGCTCGGGCTCGTGGTGGGCACGTCGGCTGACGGGCTGCCCTACGTCCGGTCGTTCACGGGCAAGGGCACGTCCAAGCAGCTCGCGCAGGTGCAGGAGAACGACGAGATCATCCTCGTCAACAACCGCTCGGCCAAGGAGCACGGCTTCCACGAGACCATGCAGTACATTATGAACGTGCCCAAGCCGGCGGTCATCCGCTTCCGCCGGCCGCTCGCAAATAGGAACAAGGCAAGCACGCCGCCCAAGCTCGTGGAGAGCGTGTCGCTGCCGACGTCGCAGATGGCGGCGATGAGTATGGATCCGCCGTCGCACCCGCAGCGAGCTCCGTCCCCTGTGCGCTCTGCCAGCATTGGTGGGGCACCCCCAGCTCCGGCGCCTGGACGCAGCTACTCCGCTGCTAGCGAGAACGAGGCCGCGCCCAGTCTACTGGGATACCGAAGCGCGCGCAGTAATAGCTCCTTCACGCGCCACCAACACTCTAGCAAGTACCAGACCCACCCACAGCAGCAAGTGCAGGCCACGGAAGATCTGTCCTTCGCCCAGACAGCGCCAAGCCAGGAGAATGGCTACCAGTCCCAGCCTCAGCAAGCATATCAACAAGCCCCGCCACAGCAGCAACAGCAGCAGCAGCAACAACAACACTCACCGTATCAGCCATCGCCACTCCAGCAGCTGCACTCATTCCACCAGACACCTCCGCAGCAGCAGCTCTATCAGCAGTCGTCGTTCCAGCAGTCGTACCAGCCCGCGCCGCAGATGGAGGAGGAGGAGTTCTTCGAGATCGATATGAACGCGTACTACCAGATCCAGTGGACCGACGGCCCGTTCGGCTTCACGGTGCGCGAGGCGCAGTCCAAGCAGGGCGCGGTGGTGCTCATCACCAAGCGCACGGGCAAGAGCACGTGCGCCGGCCTGCGGCGCGTGGCCGTGGGCGACATCCTGATCAAGATCGGAGACAAGGACGTCCGTCAGCTCGGCTTCGAGCGGTCCACCATGCACCTGCGCAACGTGCCCAAGCCCGTGGTGCTGACGTTCCAGGCCATCGACTAGAAGCTCAGCTCGGGGCCAAGCGATGCACAGACGGACAAGAGGCCAATGGTTGTGTTTGTTTTTAGGGAGGCCAAGCAGCGGTAGATAGTGGAGAGAGAGATCGTTCATTTCGTTATCAAATCAACTAGGAGACATGGATACATACATGCATGTTGCAGTTGCAGTGTCAATTGGGGACACGGCACATCCGTTTTTACGGGGATCTATACTTGGGACTCGGACGGCCGCGGGCCGTTGTCCATCCTCTTCTCGCCTTAGCGGCTCAGACCTCGCGAACTCCTCCGCCTCTTGGCGGACACTCGGCAAGCCTCGCACGCTCTCACGCGCTCGCTCGCTCTTCAGTGCAATTCTGGCAGTCAACGAACGACATGGCGGACCAGGTCCCTGCAGGTTTCAATGAGAAGTACCGCATCGGGCGCGTCATCGGCGAGGGCAACTTCTCCATCGTCAAGGAGTGCACCAACCGGGCCACGGGGGACCGCTACGCCGTCAAGTGCATCAACAAGGCGGCGCTCAATCCCAAGGACCGCAGCAACCTGGTGCAGGAGATCGAAATCCTCAAAGACCTGAGCCACCCCAACATCATCCAGCTCTTCGACGTGTACGACGGAGACGGGCCCATGTGCTTCCTGGTCATGGAGTACGCCGAAGGCGGCGAGCTCTTCGACCGCATCATCGCCAAGGAGTACTACACGGAGGCCGAGGCCAAGAAGGTGGTCAAGGTCGTGGCCAAAGTGCTGCGCTACTGCCACGCCGAGGGCGTGACCCACCGCGACCTCAAGCCCGAGAACCTGCTCTACGCGGACGAGACGGAGAACGCGGTCATCAAGATCGCCGACTTCGGCTTCGCCAAGCTCGTGACGGAGGAGACCAACATGTCCACCATGTGCGGCACCCCGGGCTACTACGCGCCCGAGATCGTGCGCAAGCTGCCGTACGACAGCAAGTGCGATATCTGGAGCCTCGGCGTCATCGCCTACA
This sequence comes from Phytophthora pisi, assembly GCA_024679225.1. Classification (NCBI taxonomy): domain Eukaryota; phylum Oomycota; class Peronosporomycetes; order Peronosporales; family Peronosporaceae; genus Phytophthora; species Phytophthora pisi. The sequence goes on from JAIKVJ010001991.1 coordinate 13,056, forward strand.
TCTTGCTCTGCGGGTTCCCGCCGTTCTACGATGAAAACCAAGTGGAGGAGATGCGAAAGGTGGGTGGGGTGTTCTACCTGTCGATAGTGCATTTGTTTCCCTGTGTACTTACTAACTTTATTTCGTGGCTTTTGTGTAGATCCTTAACGGCGACTTTGAGTTCGTGGCGCCGTATTTCGATGGCGTCTCGCAGCAGGCCAAGGACCTCATCTGCAAGATGCTCGTGGTGCAGCCGTCCAAGCGTCTGCCGGCGCAGGAGGTGCTGGACCACCCGTGGTTCAACGACATCAAGGAGGCAGACGACGACGCGCCCGTGCTCTCCGTGGGCAAGAACATGAAGGAGGCGCGGCGTCTGACTGCGCGCAGCAAGTTCCGCGCCGGTGTGGGCGCCGTCATGGCCGTGACCAAGACGCAGCGACTGCTGAAGGCGTCGCGCAGCCCGCCAACTTAAGATTGAGAACGAAGGAAGAGATCAAAGCGCGACAACATTTCTGGCGGAGGCTGAAGAAGCCTCTTGAACGAACAAATTCCAGGTACCTAGAGTACCTGCTAATATATCAATAACACGCTGATCCATTCGCCTAGTGTCGAACACCTGGAAGGTTGTGCGCAGCTCAACATTCTCGTAAGCTGGAGACGTGATTCGTTTGCAGCATAAGTCACACAATAAAGTTGAGGACGAATTCAAAGTTGCTCACATCCACAGACGTGGTTGTTTTCAGTTCAACTAACAGCGTCGCTGTAAACATGGCCACGGAGCTAGCTGACGTGAAGAGATTGATGCTCGGGTATCTTTTGAGCTGTTGTATATCTGCACAACGAGCATGGCAGGCTTGTAGCCGAGGATGAAGAGCTCTAAGTTACAGTGCACGCGGCCTTGGATCAACCCCACGTGAAGATTTCGGGCATTGGTTGTCAGATGGAGGCAATTATTCGGGGGCGTAATCCATCTGTACGTCATCCTCTGTCGAAGGCAACACCAAGTTTCAGACTTTGTGCGTACGGCCACCACTATTATACATGTAGTACTGAGGCTTCTTGACCACCAAGGCCGCGATGAGCTTGCAGTACCGGTAGTAGGAAACTGCATCCACTACTTACTACTACACGTTCGCACAGTACCGGAAGCACCGAGCTCGAAAATGCCGTCGTTCACAGTGTGCCACTGCACACACACCCAACAGTGTTGGGCATTGTCATTGCAGTATTGGGCCAACACTGCAATGACAATGCGAGCCACGCTTTTGACAGTTCCGCTGCAGCGGACAGCTTACTGTACTGTATGTCTCCCCGAATCTGGAGAATGCAGAAAGGAACGTATTTGGGCCGAGCACAAACCAACCGCGCTTGCAAATGAAACGTACCCGTATACCAATGCATTGACGTCGAATGCGACCCTGAAAGAGACCGGTAAATATTCGAAGCCGCTGAAACTACTCAACTGCAGTTGCAAGCACCAAAACTTTGGTGTTGATGAGCTGGAAAGCAGTGGCGTGGCAAGGACCGACACTCGCGCTGCTCCAGAAACAGAACCGGCCCAAGAGACTGACTGTCTCCAAAGAGTCCACAGAGAGTCTCTGTCAGAGACCGACATCTGTGGATTCATCCCCGTCGATGGATAGGCAGTTGCATCTCCCGAGTCGGGAGATCATGTCGGGAGTCCCGACATGAGAATCGGTCGTTGCTCGAGACGACCGATTCTCCAAGCAGCGACCGAAATTCCATCGACGTCGGATGACGGGACATGTTCCTCCTTTGTGGACATGTGTGGTGTCTTGTAAGAATGTCAAATTACTTCTAATATATCAACTCTGCTATAATATGGATAGGATTCGGATAAAGTCTTCACGGAGGAAAGTGGTAACAGACTGAGATTTGAATAAATTTAATAAATTTAATAAATTAGTTACTTTGCCGACCGTGACCAAGCAAAGCATCATAAGAAGTCCCTGGGAGGCAGGAGGTGCATTACGACTCGTAATTTACGAGCTCTACAACAACTTGTTGTCAACAAGAACACTTTGCGAGCATTGCGTGGTCAGCGTTGCTGACCAACTAAAAAAAGTAATGCAATGATGCAATGATTTACGTGTTCGCGTAACCAATTAATGCTGCACC
>JAIKVJ010001992.1:0-15183 GCA_024679225.1 Phytophthora pisi
TATATTAATCTTATCCCTGCAAAATCGGGATAAGAGCGGTCGCCGTTGGGTTAACAGTACTCCCATACAAAACCACTTTTGGCTACTGCGACACAAAACTGAACCAGTGAAGGTCAGTAGCTAGTAAACGTAGGACATAGAGCGCATTTTTTTACTCAACGGTTGTGCGCGCCCAGAGCCTGCCTTCTCGCTCTAATTGTTAAATGCGTCGCGGCAAGGCCCTGAACAAGGAAGAACACTGGTGGAACGTCGGACTGGCCGAGGTGGGGCTGTTTCTGCACGAGATTGAGCGCCGGACCGGCCGCGCACAGACCAGCTTGAAGAGGGGCGTTGCAGAGTAGAGAGGTCCACACACCGACACCTAAACGGAGAATGCAGAACGGCAGGCGGCACTCCGCGTGAGGGATACCATGCTGCTGGCGAGGACTGAAGCTACAGGAGCGAACACGGCGGCAGAGCTCAAATCGAAGTACGACTGCAAAGTCTCTGTCCGCAAGGTGTATAGGCAGTTGCACGGCATGGACTTTCTTGTCTACACTAAGATGGACCAGGCATTGCCCTTTAGGCTGAGCACGAGCAGGGAAGGGAGCTGTGGGCGGAAACGTGCATCCTGATTCCAGGCAAGTTCTCTATTTGGCTTACTTCTTGCAAGACATATTGCTATTTTTACTTTTTTCAGACGAAAGAGAGTTTAATCAATATGGGCCGAACTGCTACAGGTACTACTGGAGGGATCTGCGCCGTCCGGACCAGTCGTACAACAGTGGAGGTGGTCGTGTGGTGGTCGGGGGGGATTAAGCAATTCAAGTAGATTGGGCCCATTTCGTAAAAGTGTAAATAGCTAAATGAATCTACTTGCAAATAGCTTGTCACAAAAAAAGCGTTTTATCGGAACATGAGAATATGATAAGCACCGAAGGCGAGTAAGTTATGAAGATGATGGAAGACGAAGCAAAAAGATATTTAGCAATAACAAAACAAGTAGATTCCTCATTATTGAAATCATCATGATCTCTCGACGTGCAAACCGCCCTTTTTGCTAACCTTCCTTAGCCGTCTCGAGCATGCGCCAGCACGTTGGGAAACGTGCTTGCCTGGAAAAGCGGCACTCTATGCTCAAGACACAGCGACTGTGATGATGTTCATGCCTGTGGTGCTGCGATGAAGACGTGTACGGCTTTATCGATGGGATAAAGATTGCAGTGTGCAGTCGATACCCCGCCGGTGCATTGTCGTAGTTAAGGTGAAGGGTGATCCAAGAACATATTAACCAGCTCTATTTTAATAAAAAAATCGTATGGTTTACCAAAACAATGTCTGGTTCAATTTGATGTCGCAGTAACCAAAAGGGGTTTGTATGGGAGCCTTGTTAAGGAGTCCGATATACCAATTGTTAGCGTGAACCCCCTAATAGCACTCACCGTAGGGACTACATAGGGGTTCAACGCGTTCTGGCAGCTTCAAATTTGGGAATACTATGGAATTTGTGCGCACTATAATGAAGACGTTTCTTGACTAGTTTCTTGCTCAAAAAGACCGAGAAATGAGAGTAGAATTTTGAACATCTATTTTCTGCATTTATCCCATTCATCTACAGAAATATATTCTCAACTTGGTAGAATTTTCAGCAAATGCACTGCCTATTAGAACTGGGACATCGGATCAGAAAATTTTCTTACAGTCACCGGTTGTAGCGCTCCAGGGGGTTGTTCCTCCAATTGATCAGTCTTCCGATCGTGCCGCAGGTGTTCCAGAGAGCCTTGGCTGATACATTTCCAGCCACGTGCGCCGAAAGTAGACCCAAAACGCTGCCCATTTCTCTTCACTGTAGCCAATCCCTCTGGTCGAAAGGGACAGCAGAATTAGAGACTTGATGTGGTTTATGCATTGCGGGTCAATCCGGTTATGCGACAGGTCAGCGAGCACATCCAGCTTTCCATGGTCCATGGCAGTCACTATCGCTGCACACAGGATACGAAGATTCTGTATCTGCCTGCGCACCGCTTGCTTAAAGTGGAAGAGGCAACCGATGAGCGAATTGGTCTCACACGGAATTGATGAGAACTCGCTCGAAGTCTCAAGTGACTGTCCGAGAGGTAATGTTCAAGCCGGCGGACACCTGAACAGTATCGGAGAGGCGCAACGAGGAATGTATTCAGACCAGACCATGTAGAAACCAAGTACATATCAGATACCGGTATAAAACCCATACCCTCAGCAGGATCGTAGGCGTTGCCATACTCGACACGGCGTTCAAGCCAAGTAACCCAGTCTGGCCTCTTGTCATCTTTCTCAGAATTGGTCGTATATGTGTCAGGCATGGCCAGGGGCTCTGTGCTGATGAGGTCCACATCAGGCAGGCCCTCCTCGTCGGAGTCTCCAAACAACAGGTTCCACAGCTCGTTGGTCTCAACCTCCGTGAGGTCCAGCGGGGCACACGGCTCGAAGGGGACTTCGATAGGCTCCACCTTGATCTCCGGCGTTGGAGGCGTCGGAGGCCACTCCCCTGCAGGCGCAGGGCAAGGATGTGCGTCGGGTGGGGGATATAATCACCTCGACCCCGGCCCACATTGGTTGGGAAGCTGGATGTGCGCAACTCCCGAAGCTGGGCTGGAGGCAGGCTTCTGCCGTTCTCTGCAGGGATCGTCCACGAGGTTACAACCGGTGGTTCCGTTGGGATCTGGTGTGTTGCAATTGACTGGGATCGGGGAGGTGCAAGCGAAGGGGTGGGGCGTGCACTAGACGTCAACATCTGTTCTCCATGACCATGGCGCTGAGGGATCCCACCTGTGCTGCAAGTTGTGCAACAGCATCGTTTGCAGCCGGCTGGTATAGCTGAAGTTGAGGACGAGTCGTTGTCGACGGCAATGGTGCATGAAGTGTTGGAGGCGCAGCAGACGTACCGGAAGTAGAGTCCAGAAAGGAAGCCAAGTCAAAGGTTGATGCATCGTCACCCTGGTTCACCATCTGGGGTATCGCGAATGACGGCCAGTTGATACCAGCAGCTGATTCCCCGATATCCGTGTCCTCGCGCAGAGGTGGGCTATCCAGGTAAATCACAGGATGGTGAGCAGGGCCACTCGTAGTCGGTGGGGCCAAGGGCGTATTGCCGGCCGCCTGGGCGGCTGGCATGTATCGGGATTTCGGCAGAGCTGGAACAGGCTGCGAGGGTCCGCTGCTTTTTGTTGCAGTCGTGCTTGCTCCAAGGCGCGCAGCGCGCGCGGCCGTACCAGCCTTCTTCTTTCCCGCGGCCTTATTGCTCATCGCTGGGGTGCGGGTAGTAGCTGCCGGGGCCGAGGGCGGGTCCGTCAGTAGTTCATCCAGGGTCCTGCCGGACGCAGGGCGAGCGAGTTCTTGCGTCGCTCTGCCGATCGGGCGGCCACCTCCTCCTTGCGCTTCAGAATCCGCTTGCTGGTGCGGGGAGTCGTGGCGGCTGCTGACGGCGGTGGGGGAGCGTCAGGCAGCGTTGCGCCTTGAGCCGCAGGCCCAGCCACATCACGGGTGCTGGGGGTAGCCGACGTCGGCGCCGCGGAGGTCGTTGGGGCCGTGGATACCGTCGGAGACATGGTGGCAGCCGCAGTAGAGGCAGACGTTGGAGTTGGCGACATATCGGCGAGGCGGCCGCGGTGCTGGTGAAGGTAGGGGCGAGAGGTTGCGCGCTGGGAAGCTTGCTTGGTGGAGGGCGAAAGGCCGAATGAGCTCTCCGCCAGCTCGCTGCTCCGCTATCTAGCGTCTCTTGGTTCTGGTCGGTGGTCTCTTAACTGCCGCTTCAGACCCGTCCGGAAACACCTATTCGTGTCTTTTGCCACGACTTCCGCGTGCTCCAAGGGGTGGGAATACACCAATTCCGGGAATTGTAAGCCAATCCGCCTACGTTTTGGCGGGAAATCCCATATGTAACTTACGTAAATACGAGAATGTAAGTCGTTGTCTGTAGTTGTTTTACCAAGTATTCAATGCCACATACTGACTTGTCTAGTCAACAGCAGTACGTGCTCACTTACCGAAATGGTTGGTGTGTTGATTGAGCGTAGCTGTCAAAATACTCCATAAAGGCTTCCCACGTGCTAAAAATCGTTGCCGTCGGCCTGCTGCACTCTACTATAGCGGAGGTTGACTTGGCCTTCTTGATTTCTGATGTTACGTTGGTCTGACACCAGTCGTCGTAGCCATCTTCCTGTCGAAGCCGCTTTCCCGCTCCGTCCGTACCGTTAACACCTTCCGACCTTCTGCACGATTGAGTAAGCAGCTTGCATCAAGCTCGTTAGACTCCATGCGCCTACCTCCTGCAGCACTTGGGCAGGAAGCTCAATGAAAATAACTGTACTCGCTGCCACATAATATTGTGGAGGTTACAGTTTATTTTTGCCTTACCCTACCAGTGTCACCAGTGTCATGTGCGCCACTGGTCAAACCACAGTCAACCGAAACATCTGTATGTTGACCAGTGGCAGAAAACACTTTCAGGCTAATTCGTACTAAAGCAGCATGTTTGGCAGCACCTACCGAGACGAGAACGTTTCTGGTGACCACAAGACGATCTCAGTTAAGTATCGTATTGTAAATGAGTTACTCGATCAGTCTATTCGCTACTGTAAAGCTCCAGCGGATTTCGGCACTATCGGCTGACCTAACGGGTTTCAACACCACTCCGTTTCAAAAAGAAATCATGATTCACCGTGAAGGTTGTTTCAGAAAGATAGCATGAAATAAGACTTGGTTTGAGTATGGGAGGGATTACTGACATCTTCAAATCACGGATGACTTGTACTTTCTTGTGCATTTTCGAAGAGAAAAGAATACTAGCTATACGATATTCAAGTGCACAAAGGTCAATTCTAAACGGTTCAGGTAAACTAGCACATCAATTGAAAGAGGAGAATTCAGCAGTTCAAGTGGTGCAATTTTTACGCGAAAAAGTTGAAAATTGATTTGGAGGGCGCATTTTGACGCCAACCGTGCTTTCATTTTGAAACAGAGTGGTACACCATTTCAAAGCCAAATTGAGAGAAGCCGTGCTTCAAATTGAGGACCGCCACAAGCAAATTGAGAAAACCTCCAATACCGAATATGCATATCATCTAATCACCTTCGAGACCGAATATATCGTACAGAGCAACTGACTTGCCCACTCTAAGTTGATCAGAAAATTCCCTCCGGAAAATTTTGGCCGGGACAGTGCCCTTTTTCTTGATCTCTCTTGTTTTGATTTTGGTCGTTTTTGTTGATTTTGACTTCTCTCAATTTGGCCTTGAAATGGTGTACATGACTCATGGATCCCTTATTATTTTAAAAAATACCGGTAACTTCAAAACATGGTCATGATCATTGCTGGATTTGCTCAGGACGTCGGCCGCAGGCTGTCCACCCCTACGTTACTTAACCCCAGTGAGCCTGGCCGTAGGATAAAAGAAAGAATCAAAAGTTTAGCGCTTTTTACAGAAACGACTGCTGGGAAATACGAGTATCTGAAGCCACACACACAAAGCCTTTTCCTTCCTCTGCAAGATACTAGTGTCCACTTGGTGTCTCTAGTTGTCCATCATTGCGAAATTGCCGCATGAAAAGTGTCTCTAACAGCTTATCAAAAATCCAGATTTATCCTATCCGCTAGGTTAAAAATCGCATTTAGACTTGAGCTGAGTATTGATCTGAATACCTCTACAATTTTATGCTTCCAACGGTGGCTTTGTCAAATGCGACACGACCGATAAGATGGGAGACGCCTCCGATACAAACGCCAAGTCATTTTTTTATGGCCTCGCTAGGATAAAACGGCATGTGTGTACCACATCAACAAAGGATTTGATCCTTTTTCGTACTTAAGTAGTAGGATAAATTTCACTGGGGTTAACGGAGCAACGCGACCGAGATGCTTCCATGTAGTAATAATAATGCAGAGCTCAAATCCCCTTAGTCTCGGATCTTCTTCCAGGCAGTCACAGTCTCCGCTGTCACCCGAGCCTCCGTAGGGCTCTCCTGCGTAAACACCGGCACTTCCGCAGTCGCCAGCAACTCGAACTTGTCTTCCAGCACTGCAGGTGTCGCTTCGTCGCTGGGCACCACCACCAGAACCTCACCGCACTTCACTTGGCGCCGCAGCTTGGCAGCCGCCACCGTGCCATCTCGAGCCACAAGGGGCTTGCTCGTCGTTTCCGACGTCGACGAGGCCACGAAGGACTCGAGCGCCTGCTCGCTCTTGCGACGAAGGTCCTCGAATAGACCCTGGCAGATCGGTCCTGCAACCTCGTCCTTCGTCTCAGCTCCGGAGACCACCACACGCTCGCTGGAGCGGAACGGGTTTCCGTTCACGTACGGCGGCGGTGCGTTCACGTCGGTCGTCGCCAACGTGATGGCCCCATCGTCATCAACCTTCTGCTCCACGACACGGAAACCCGCGTGCTGGAAGAAGTGAGGGCGGAAATGGTAGCGCGCGAACTTAGACGCACCGTTGTCTCCAGCACTAGCAAACGAGCCGCCCATGATCACGTTGTGTTCACCGTCGAAGCACGGCTCGCTGAAGTCGTCGTAGTACGGGTGCACGCGGAAGCCGGGCAGCGCCGAAAACATGTCCTCGCACCACTCCCAGGCATTGCCGAAGACGTCGTGGAAGCCTTGCGCCGTGGGAGGCAGCGCGTCCACGGGCGAGAAGGACATGTAGGACCAGTTCAGGTTCTTACCGGTTGCATCAGCCATGTTGGTGCCCTCCGGCAACGTCAAGATGTCGTCCGAAGTGACGTCGGCCGAGCGGTCCTTGGCGTCACGCATGAGCTGGTGAACTGCCTCCGTCGTGAGGTGATACACCACCTTCTTGTCGGCTTGCTTGGCTTGCTTCCACTTGCAGAAGGCCTGCGCCTCGTGCAGGTTCACTTGGGCGGGCCAGCTCCACTGCATCGGTACCATGTCAAACATGGCGCGCAGCTTGAAACGGCGGCTGCCCGAGGGGCCGTCCTGCACCCAGAAAGCCGGCCACTTGGTGTTGCGGAAGCAGCGCCACTCCCAGCCCAGCTTGCTCCAGTACGACGGCTCCAGGTAGCCCCCGTCGCGCACAAACTCAAAGAACTCGCCGTTGGACACGAGGAACTTGTTGGCGCGGCAGGCCGGCACGTTCACCTCGCGGTGGCCGTACTCGTTGTCCCATCCGAACGAGGGGAAGTCACGCGGCTTGCCGATCTGCACCGTTGCGGCCGGCACGTCGAGGAATTCGTTCACGGGGAAGTCCACGCCAGCGACCGGGCGCAGCGCAACCTCCTTGTTGTTGTAGGCCAGGGACTCATGGTAGTCGGGCAGCAGTGACGTGCTCCGGAAGCACTCGTCTGGGTGCTCAAGCATAAGCATCGAGGTCGTCTCGTGATGGATACGCTCGTGCTCGAGCGCCATCTGCAACGCCCAGAGCGGGCTGCCCTCGGTGATCTGCTCGTGGCCGGGCTCGAGGCCCGGGTGGGTTTCCACAACGCTGCGGATGAGCTGGTAAACTTGGCGACGGTAAACCAGTACTTCGGCCACGTGCGGCCAGTGCATCTCATTCTTGCTCATGTCGTCCCATCTCATCTCGTCCACGCCCACTTCGAACACCTCTTCGAAGTAGGGATTCACGGGCTCCTCGATGAGCCCCGACACGAGGAACTTGTTGACGAAGAAGCTGGTGGGGTGGCCGTAGTAAAAGATGAGCGGGTGGCGGAGCTGGTGCGGGGGCGGCGTCATGAAGGCGCGCTCGCCCTGCAGCGTGGCGAACAGCGCGTCCGTCATGGCCCACGAGTTGTCCAAATAGTCGATCATCTCCTGACGCGAGCACGAGCGCAGGTCGGGCATCTTGATGGCGTTGAGGCGGCCGGTGGCGCGATCCACTCCGGGGAACGTCGGGTCCGTGCGCGGGTTGCGCGCCGTGGTGAACCAGTCGTCGGCGCGCTCGCCATACAGGAAGCTGTCATCGTAGACGTCGTGCTGTTGCTGCTGTAGCAGCTCGTGGTCGTCCTCGTTGTGCACGCGCGCGGCGGAGGAGGTGGCGAACGTGGAGCTCTGGCTGGTCGGGGCCTTGGAGTGCACGGCCCGAGCGCCAGAGGGCGAGGACAAGGCGCGCAACGGCGAGGTCAATAGCAAGGAGGAAGGAGCGGAGGACCGGGACGCAGGCCTCACGGAGGCCGCCACGGCTGCAGCTGGAGGCAAGTCGCGCGCAGCACACGACGTCGACAAGGCGCGGGCCAATTGCGCCGGCAGACGTAGGGGCCGCTTGTTGGCAGTTGGGAAGCGGCGAGGGAAGCTGGTGATGACCAACATGTTGCCGGTGCGGATGCGGGCGGGGTCGTGGCGGGAGGGCGGAGACTTGGCTTGAGCGGCCGACGGGAGTTTTGGAAGTGAGCCGAGCTTTTCGGAGACGGCCGACCGGCGTTCCGCCGACTCGGTTATTAATACATGTATCCATCGGCGGAAGGCGTGAATATAGGGCTCGTATTCAGAAGTCAAGCTATTAGGGCAGCATCCAGCGATAATAGTGGACCCTGTTTTCGTGATCGCAGCAGCAACGATTAACTCAAGGGCACGCGTCCAGCGCCGATCCCGTACGAAGCACGAAATCGAGAAGGCCAGCAGCTTCGATTGCTGCGCTGGCACGAAGGCCACGATAGTCGCGGGACGAACTCGGCGGCCGAGACCGTTTTCCGGGGCAGTTCGGGCTGCATAGTTGTTGCGTTGCCAATCCTTGGCCTCGATAAGCCGATAACCGCCCTCAAATTGGTCATTTTTGCATGCGAAGTCGCCTTCTTGCACTACTGTAGCGAAGCATGATGATTCCAGAATACGCATCCATGAGGCAGGCGTGGAATCATATCCTGGATCCGTGGCTGCAATACCAGCACCAGCGCCTGCTTTCGGGCTTGCAGCGGGTGTGAATCAGCGCCGGAGCCTGAGCAAAGCCTCTCACCCGCGCGCATTTTGTCATCTCGTCCTGTTGACCTGTTGACGGGTCGATGTGATTACGGCAACGATGCACACAGAGTGAAGGTCGTTGTAGTTGCCTTTTTTCCTTTCGACTGCCGCCTTCGGCGCTCGAAGCAGTGCAACCATTCTGCACGCGTTCCTAGTGCTCTGCAATGTACCTTAGCAGCACCAGCTCAGCGGGTTCGCACCCCACCCACACCGAGATGAGCCCCTTCCTTTCGTCAGCGATCCGGAATGGCCACTGCTCGTTTTCAGCAGTACACCTGCTGACAAAAAGCTTTGTACGCCGCCAAGGTTGGCAGCATTTAGACTCCAGTGACCTGAAATGGAGGCGACCGGAAGTGTGGTGACGTTGAGGCAGATCGATTCCGGCAACCGACCAACAGCGAGGTTGGCACGAGAACAGCGCTTTCAGTATTAAATGCTGAAAGCTTTCGACAAGTGTTGTCAAGGACGAAAAGAGCTCTTTGCTCAGCCCATTGCTCCGTTGGGCTCAGGGTCTCCTGAGCAGCATCCATTTGCGACTGTAGAAAGCGTGTCGGCGAAGGGGCGCACGCATATCTGCTTTCGCATCGATCCCAGGGCGACAACGATGGCAGGCAAGAGCAACGACAAGTTCTACAAGACGGTCGTGTTCGCCGAGGACATGACGGACGCCATGCTCGACAAGGCGCTGAGCACGGCGCGCGACGCCTTCCAGCTGCAAGTCACGGTGCGTGCAGGCTGGTCGAGGGGCATCTCCCCCCTCCCCGGACTTCAGACACTGTATTCGGCCACTAACAACTCTCTTGCTCTGTTACCGACCTGCGTTTATGCTGCTGATACTACGACGACCCGCGCAGTCGGAGAAGACCTTCTCCACCATCGCCGAGTTCGTGCGCCGCAACATGGAGAAGGAGTACGGCCGCGGCTGGAACTGCGTCGTGGGGTCCTCCTTCGGCGCCTACGTGACGCACGAGATCAAGACCTACGTCTACTTCAGCGTGGCCTCGGGCGTGTCCGTGCTCGTCTGGAGGACGTAGCTCCCTTCCCCAATACCAACGCCAGGAAGCTCTCCTATTATGTATGCACTAATTTGGTTTTTTACCTTACTACTCCACCCATCACAATCGCGCGTCACTTCCATTACCAATTGTGCTCCCATCCATTATTGCCACCATGCTGCCGCTACGCCCGCTGCTGCTGCGTCGCTTCTCCAGCGCCCCCGCGGGCTTCCGCAGCCTCCAACTGCCCGTGGGCGCTTCAGGCGCGTCGCTCTCCGCCGTGGCGCCGACCTCCGTGGGCCCGGAGCAGCAGCCGCTGCTATGTCTGCCGACCGCTTTCGGCTCCGCGGCCCGCGACTTCCGCCTGCAGTTCGCCAGCGCGCAGCTCACGCGTAGCTTCGCGCTCTTCGGCGTGGACCCGCGGCTGCCGGAGCGGGAGTTCGGCGGTCGACGACTCGAGCGTGACGCTGAGGAGGTGCTGCGCGCGGCCGACGCCCTGGAGCTGGAGCAGTTCTCGCTGCTGGGCTGCAGCCACGGCGCCAACGTGAGCGCCGTGCTGGCGGCCACGTACCCGGAGCGGGTGTCGCGACTGGTGCTCGTCAACGGCAACGTACGCAGCTCTAGAACAGCTACTGGATGACTGGAGACTGAGGAGAACAACCTATTTCGTGCTTTTCGTAATGCAGGCGTTCGTGAGCGACGAGGACTTGGAGGACATGGAGGAGCACGAGGACGTGAACTCGTGGCCCCAGGAGATGCGCGAGGCAGCCGAAGCCAAGTACGGCGCGGACCTGCAGGAAAAGTGGGCTGGTGCGTCGGCTGCCATGAACTCGAGGTCGATTCCAATGTACTGACTAACATGTAATGTACCTGCCTGATTAATTGTTACTGCAGAGACGGTGGAGGCCCTGCGTCAAGTGGAGCGTGAGGACGGTGGCGACCTGTACTGCGGCCAACTGTCCTACATCAAGTGCAAGACGTTGGTGGTGTCCGGTGCACAGGACACGTTCGTGCCGCCGTTCCACAGCGAGTACCTGAGCGAGCGCATCATGCACTCGCGCCTGGAAGTGGTGTCTGAGGGCAGCAACGACCTCGTGCGGTCCGAAGCTGAGCGCTTCAATGCCCTGCTAGAGTCCTTCCTGCTGGAGCCCGACGACAAGCTCACGCAGAGCCGCGAGTTCGTGGCTGTGCCCTCGAAGGCATAAGCAATGGCATGGGTGGAGGTTGAACGCCGGTGATCCAATAGACAGTCAAACAACGCACACACTGGCACGCTTGTATTTACATAGAGTCTTCTCCATCTTGCGCCCCCTGTAAGCTACTTGAACTACTTACTAGTTTAATACGCCGCTGCAGAGCGGTCAAAAGTTCATGTTGAGAAGGAAGTTGAAGTGGCCGTCGCCATGTTGGACAGCGGTTCCTGCTGCTGATGTTGGTACGGGAATTGCTGCATTACAGGATGCTGCTGCTGATGGTGGTGCAGCGCAGGCTGGTGGTAGTTCGCGTACGTCGAAGCCTGGTTCCCCCCAAGATTCAAGCTCTCCCGGCGAGTGGGGTCCGCGTAATAGTCTTGGGCTACGCTCTCGCGAGGCGGCGAAGTCATCAAGGACGGCGTCATGGCGTACGAGGGCATGCTCATCGTGCGCTTCAGTGGTGCCACGCTACCGTTAGCTGGGGGCGCGGTGCAGTAGCCGTAGCGGGCCCCGTACGTGCCGGGCTGGTTCGGACTGAGTGTCATGCCCGCGCTGGCTGCTACTCGAGGGTCGTCCTCCAGAATGCCCTGCAGCAGCTCGCCGAAGCCCTCCTCGTCACCAAACGGTGCCTGCGTGAGCTGCTCATACTCTCCGGGGTGCTGCGGCTGCGCAGCCTGCGTGTACTCAATGCTGTTGTTGCCGTACACTGGAGTATAGGTGCCGTACTGCTTGGCCGGGTTCTCGTAGCCGTACATCTGAGACGACATGGTGGGCAGCGTCGAAAGCTCAGGCTTCATCAGCTGTGGTGCAGCGTAGGCCCGCGTAGTGGACGAAGGGAGCGGTCCGCTTGAGGCGCTGCGCGCACGCTTGGGCGGGTTGACACTTGACGCAGACAACGATGAAGACGATGCAGGGACAAACCCGCGGGTGCTGCGCGGCTGCGTGGGCGATCCAGGGTTGACGATGTGCTCGGACGGCTTGAAGTCGAGCTCGGACTGGCCCATGCTGCCCAGCCGCAGCACGGCCTCGTCGTAGCGCATGCCGCCGAGCGCCTTGCTGATCTCCATGCGGCGGTTGTACTCGGTCTCCTCCACGGACTTGGCGAGGTGCCACTGGTCCTTGCCGCAGCGGCAGTGCTTGCCCTCGGCGCCCTTGTAGCGGCCGGCCTGGCTCGAGAGCGAGCTGCCGTTGGCAGGCGGCACCACGGCGCACTCGCAGCAGTGGAACATCTGCTTGGAGCGGAAGGTGCCGAGCCAATTGGACTTGAAGCGCGGGAACCAGCTCTTGCGGTCGCGGGTCTTCTCAGGCCCGTCGCCGGCGTTGTTGGAGCTGTAGCGCGTGCCGGTCTGGTGCACGCTGTCGCTGGCCGGGTCGGGGCCGGCCGAGCACTTCACGGGGCTGTTGACGTAGTCAAGTCTTGGATCCTGGCCGCTGCTGCTGCTGCTGTTGTTGCTGCTGTTGTAGCTGCTGCGGTGACTGCCGGCCTCGGCATCAACTGCGCTGTCCGGGCTGCACGGGATCTCCTCGAGCCGTCTGGACGGCTGCCACGCGCGCTCGAGTTGAAGCGCGCCCATGGCTGCGTCTGTTCTGCTACCCTGTGGTGCCGTGGCCGCTGTCTTGGAACGCGGTCGGGCTGCCAGCGTCTCGGTGCGGCCGTCGTTCAAATGTACGCCGACCGGGCGGGCGGGCGTGGCGTGGCGGAGCAGGTCGGCGCGGCGAGCTTCCGACGGAGAAAGAGAGGAAATGAGCATCACGGAGCCAGTCAGCTGGTGCTGCTCCTGCTGATCGGCCGCTGCTGGGGAGGACACTCTTCCCCGGCCGAGCGCCGACAGACAGCCGGGCGTGACACCTCGAGAGAGAGAAGGGCGGTGGCCGGGCCCCGGCGGCGCCACGCCACGTCACACACACGCCGCCCCCATCGCGGGCGAGGAAAGGTAAATCGCACAGATTGTGAAAATATGTGGCAAGTAGTGATCTTAATAGAAGGCGGTAGTGAGCGGTTGCGAAGAGCGTAGCCGCAGCAAACCCGCGCGGGGTGCCCGCGAAGCAGGGCCGCGCGGTATTTGCGGAGGCGGGCCCAGCGACGAGCATTCCAGCGAACGGACCCGTTGCCGCACACTCGGAGTTAGTTTTCTTTATGCGGGGGGTGCAACCCCCAGCACACCTTTAATAGAGGGCGGCGGAAGGTATATCGGTATATCTGTGCGGTTCCCCTCAGATCTGTGGATTTCCTTGTTCTGTCTGTGCGATTCTACCGTTCTCATCGCGTGCTTGCTCCGCGCCGCAGACCTCCGGACCGAAGGCGCGCGCGCCAGTCGAGAGAGCGCGGCAGGCACCATCTCTCGCAGGCAAGCTCGGTTGCGACTGCCGAGCGCGGCCGTGCATTGCAGAGGCTCCAAGTCGCGGAGCGCTCGAATCTCGAGCCTTGAGGAGGGGAGACCGCATCAGTACCTTACTCTACATCCGCGGCCGGCCGCTAGTAACCGCGCCAACTGCAAGCACAGCATCGCTGCAACAGCAGCAGCCGTCGATCTGCTGCCGCTGCCGATGGCGCCTCGAAAGACTTCGCCATCTCCGGCATTGCCTCGGCCTGCAGCTGGGCGCTACGCTGGCCGAGCAGCGCCTTCATAGTCGGATCGGGGATCGGAGCCCCTGATGTGTCTGTACACTGGATCTCCCAGCCCATCATGCCGAGCCGGCACCCTTGGAGTTTCAACGCGAGAAGAAATAGAATGCCTGATAAGACAAAACCGAGCCGTTGAAGTTGCATATCTACGCGCGCAGCGCTGATCCGCCAACGCTCGGCTGGAGGCCTGCAATGCGCAGGAGCACTGCCGACGCCGCCGCAACTGCGTGGACCTCAACGACACCATCGCCCTGCCGAGTCTCGCTTGCTATCGAGCTCCATGGTGTCGTTGCTCCCCGCTATCGCAGCAGCGTCTGCAGCCAGCCGGCCATTTCGGTGCGTCAAATGGCTGGATCCCACGTCTGCACACTGCGGGAAGTGGTGTGTGCCGGGAACTGGGGCACAACGTCATCGCCGCTGCAGTCAAGCAAGGTGTCAAGGGGGGCCATCGCCCGTCCGAACACGGCCTCGATTATCCTTGCGGTGTGTTTCCCGGTGGACGGCGTACATCGCTTTCTTCCCGCTGTGGATCGCTTCTGCTTGGCCAGCAGCCGTATCCGCGGCTCGAGTGTCGAGCGCGCAGCTAATGTAAGTCGCGCTCGTAAAGGTCTCCGCTACACGGCGCAGTTCATCCTCCAGCCCCACATGGCCAGTCGTCCGCTCGGAAGGGAAGTAACGATCATGTGCTGCAGTCCGCCACGCCACGCCCGACGCGCTCAAGAGTCTTGGCCTCGGCTGCATGCTCGCCGCGCGGATCGTCTTAAATCACTCGCGGGCTCACCTGCCTTCAACGTGTGGCCCCCGCTCAAATCGCGACTGCTGGCCGCGCGACCGAGGGAAGCCGGCTTGAAGAGCAAGAAACCGTAGTCACCTTCGAGTAGTTCCGGGTGGACATGCAGATCCGGCTTCGTGCGCGCGTGATTGCTCCGTGTGCGGCTCGAGGCTCCACCGCGACGGCGTGCGAGCACTGCTCGCTCGCCTAGCACATGGCGAGGAAGAGAATGGCCAGAGACGAAGACGCCCCCTTAGTCGAGCCGCCCGCCCTCTACGGTCGTGCAAATCCCGGTGCCACCTCACGATGCGTCTGCGCTGCGAACACGGCGAGCGAGCCGCGGCCCGAGCTTTGCAGACTGCAACACAGTGGCGAGTGGCTTGATGCGCTGACCCCGTTGGCGCAGCCGGGCTGAGGTGGCTTCACCATGAGCCTCATTTGCAGCCTGCAAATTGCAGGGAGCGTTGAAGCCCCATCCGGAGGATATCCTACTCTCCCGGCGTTACTACAACATAAGTGCAACATCACGACAGCTCTTGTGGCAACACAATAGCTGTCTGGCAACACAACAGGCACCACAAGAAGCAACATGAAATGGAGCCAGCCGTAATTTTCTGTCGATATATGACGGCAAATGTAAAAGTTACCCATTACATTCGCGAAATATTCTAG
>JAIKVJ010001993.1:0-14948 GCA_024679225.1 Phytophthora pisi
TCAAATCGGGCGGCAAAATAGTTGAAAACCACAATACTTGCTGCCAACGTTAATCCTATTGTCGCGATCAAGGGTCAGTCCAGTGTCTCCCACACGAGCAGCCACCGCGTACTTACGGGCAAAACGACGCCAAGAGTGAAGAGTTTACGTAGTCGGAGCGCAAGGATGACTTCGATTGCCACGGGATTCAAAACACTTCTTAGGAAGAACTCTGGCCTTAGAAACAACGTCGGTAGTCCGCGCCAGAATTCGGAAATAGTGAACACGTTGGAGAAGATGCCCGAAGTGAAAAAAGATCAGTGGAAAGCAACCCAACTCTTGTCAAGACGTTAAGCAACTCGGAATCGATCAAAAAGTTGGCCAAGGACCCTCAAGTCACGAAAGTATCGGCTGTGCTAGCAATTCGAAGCCGTTATATGTATGGTAATTGTTTAAGTTATCAAGTATTTCGGAAAGAAATATACCCGTTTTTTTAGTTACTTCTACAATTTACTGGCAGCTCTTCGACCTGTGACTTAACAAAATGTTGCGGCTTGTAACAAGCAATGAATGAACCGATTACATTAACGCGGAAGCGGAAGTGGTGGTTGAGTGACGTTGATTGGCTGCTAAGCAATGCAAGGGCTTCGCGAATGCTGGAATATCCGTATAGGATTGGCTAGCTAACTTTTCACCGACTCAAGCATCCTAATTAAAACCGCCGCTCGAATCGTTCGCACTATTTAGGGTCACTTATTCAGCTCAGGTTACTTCTACGTGAACGACATCTTCTGGCGTTCCACTGACGATGGTGATACTTTGGATATTGGAGCGGACCTTCGACTTAAACTCGTAGGTGATCGCTGGCCGACCCCTGATGCGGCCTCGCTATTCATGTTAGTTGGTAAAGCTTAGCTTAGCTTAGCTTAGCTGTAGGAACTGTACCTAGCGCTGTTGGGTTTGACGGCGCAACACGGACATTTCGAGGTGCTGCAGTGGATATTTGGCGCACGAACGGATACGTGCACCATGGAGTGCAGTCCAATGAGTAAAGCTGTTGCGCATGGCACCTTACTAACATCGCGCAGTGGCTGCCTACGGTCAAAGAAGAAGTAGATTGCTCGGTTGAAGCCTCGACAATGCAGCCCAAAATGGACAACTCAAACTGCTGGAATGGCTGCACTCGAAGAACCTCTTAACGTGTTCGACGAAAGCAATGGAGGGAGCTGCCCGAAACGGGCACTTGGAGGTAGTAAAGTTGTCATTACGCATGCTGCTCACCATTCGCCCTGACTCTAGCGGTCAGCAGTGGCAACCTAGAACTGATGGAGTGGCTATATGAAAATGTTTTCCATCAAGTGCTACCAAGGCGCACCATTCATAAGACCTGCGGCTGCCCCTGGATGCGGACACCTAGACGTGTTGAAATGGATGTACGAACACGTCCCCTACTCGTTCCAAAGTCGTGACATGGACGCCGCTGCCAGCAGTGGCAACATGAATCCTATCATGTGGCTCTATGAACATCGCTCTCCGGGGCGTGGGTGTTCCGTGTCGGCATCGTCGAAAGGAATGTTGGAAGTCCTAAAATGGTTCCACGCGCACTATCCGGGGCTCAGCACCAACAAAGCCGAGGTTGCAACGAAGTTTTCTAGTGAACACGCATTGCTCCTCTAGTAATTCCGCTAAGGTGCTAACAGCACCGACACGAACACTATTATTTCTTGAATTGATAAGAAAGAAAAACAAACACTGGTTGGTTCCTTACATTATTGCTAAGAAAAAAAAACTAGCAGCGAAACCTCTCCACTTCGATATCATTTTCTTCATTTCTTGCACATGATCACTATACAGATACAAATAAGCATATAAAGACATCAAAACGCTATCAAGCCGTATCCTACCTCTATATCACGATACGTGCTGCAAACACGCGCCGTGTTCCAGGCTACGTCACCGCCCTGCCCACGCAGTGACCATTCGCCGACGTGCCCAAGCACCAAGCAATCAAGCAGCAAGTCAAGACAAGACACCATGGCCTCGTCCTCCTCCTCCGCGCCCGCCGTGTGGGACTCGGCCACGCAGACGTTCCACGGCGGCCAGGACTGGAAGTTCCTCGCCAACTTCGCCGAGGACTTCAGCGTGACGACCAACGCGCTGGGCACGCCCGCGCAGGCGCTGGCCGCGGCCACGCAGGCCATGAGCACGGTGCACCACTACCCGCCCGCGGACTTCCTGCCGGCCATCAGCCACCTGGCCGAGTTCCTGTGGCCCGAGACGTGGCAGCAGAACCTGCCGCTGCTGCTCATGGGCAACGGCGCCAGCGAGCTCATCGACCTCGTGATCCGCAGCGTGCAGCCCGGCGGCTGGCGCCCCGGCGGCACCCTGACGCAGTACAAGGAGTACGAGCGCTCGAGCAAGGCCGATGGCCGCGAGACGCTGGCGTGGAACGACCCCAAGGCCGCGCTCACGTGCCTCGTGAACCCCACGAACCCCACGGGCGACTACATGGACGTGGAGCAGATGAAGAGCTACATTGAGACCCACTGCCCCGACGACCACACCATCATCATCGACGAGAGCATGCAGCCGTGGGTGGGCCCGCAGTGGCGCCAGGACTCGCTCATCCACCAGCGCGAGTGGGTGCAGCAGCTCAGCGAGACCCGCCGCATCAACGTCTGGGTCATGACGAGCTGGACCAAGATCTGGTCGTGCACGGGGCTGCGCATCGGCAGCGTCGTGGCGCCCACGCCCGCGCACGCCGCCGAGATCAAGCGCAAGCAGGTGCCGTGGTCCGTCAACTCGATGGCGCTGGCCTTCGTGTCCGCCGTGGTCAAGGACGACGCCTACCTGCAGCAGACGTGGGACGTGACCCCCAAGTGGCGCGCCAACGCCGTCGAGCAGCTCTCCAAGCGCTTCCCCACGTGGGAGTTCTTCGGCAAGTCCTTCCTGTCCTGGGTCTGGATCGACACCAAGTCCGTCGAGACGTGCGAGCAGGCCTGCAAGCTCGCCAAGGAGCACGGCGTGCCCGTGCGCAGCGGCAAGCCCGGCTACAACCTCCCCACCTACGTGCGCATCGCCGTCCGCAGCCCGGAGCAGACCACCGTGCTGCTCAAGGCCTGGGAGCCGCTCCAGTAAGCTGCCTGCACATCAGTTCATCACAGGTATGCACCGTTATGGTCTACAGCTTACGACGTCAGCAGAAAAATACTATCCACAACATGCAGCCATTCCTTCGCCTCTCTAAGAAGGAAGTATCTTTTAATTAAGGGTCCGCCTGCTCGCTCACTCTCTGTCGGGCGACATGCGGTGGTCCAGGCGCTTGAACTTGCCCTCCCAGCCGCGCACCACGTCCGTGTACTTGTCGATCAGGTCGTTCTTCTCGGCCAGCTCCGCCTCGAGGTTGAGGATCTCCAGCTCCAGCTCGCTCTGCTGCTGTCGCCCTGTTGCGGCGGCGGTTGCAGCCAGCTCCGCGTCCGCGTCCGCTGCCTCGAGGCTCATGGAGGCCAGCGTGTCCGCCGTGTCGTTCAGGAACAGCTGCTCCAGCTGCTTGGCGTGCAGGAAGAACTCCTCGAGCCGCGCCTCGATCTCCGCCGTGTCGGCCGCGTCCCGCACCGGGTTGAAGCGGCAGTGCGGCGGGTACTGGATGGGCGGACACACCAGCGACAGGCAGCTCGCGAACGCCGCGTTCATCTCCGACAGCGCCGTCTCGCCCGCCGACGCGGGGGTCGTCGCGGCGGCAGGCGCCGTGTCCTCTTGACCCTCCTCCACCTTCATCACTGTGCGAAATGAAATGAAATGGCGGCGATTATTATTATTGTTGAGAATGTCACTATTCACTTGTGTGACAAACGAGAAGATTTCTTGATTGAAGAAGACATTTAGAAAAGAAAAAGAAAAAGAAGAAGAAAGAGAAGAAGGAGAAGAAGGAGAAGAAGGAGAAGAGCTATCATGGCGGACTCTACTGGAATATCAGCTGCCCCAACTATCCAATCTGCCGAAGGTCTCGATCGATGGCTGGTGTATGAGAGTTAAGGCTGGTGCTTCCCGCTGTATGGCGAACCGACGTACGATGCTAAGGGCAAATACAACCGCGCTTATGTGGTAGGCAGGGTGGACATCCCACGCGCCTCGGATTTATCAATCATAAAGGGGCTGTCCGATATGAAGATTGGCGAGGTGGGCTCGTATTGGGACGCAGCGAGTACAAATACGCCAAGATCAAGCTCAGAGACGTCTTCGCGTATTACACAGACGACGATGGCAAGCTCCGAGTACCACGCTGGAACTGCTTCAAGTTCGCAGTTGACGAGTACTTGGAGAGCAAGCAGGGCCACGACTAGTTTTTCATTACGAGATGACGGGAGCAACGATGGAGAACTGCGTGGAGAAGCCATAGCGACGTTGGAGTGGCCAGCACGACGTATTTGAGTTGACAATTAAAGTTGTTTTGCCTTGCACAGTGACTGTTTGTTGCATACCGGATAGATGACTAGTAGGTAGCACAACAGATAGCATTATGTATGGAGTTTACAATAGTGGTTTCCCCTTAAAGATGAGCTACGGTCTTGGTCACGACTTGCATAGGAAAAAAAATGAAGTGTCGACGCCGTTGTGCTCGAGTATCAGGATTGTCTTGCTTGAATCAAGGGCGCGTTGGTCTCTTGGTGGGGACGGACCGGGTGGGCTCCTGCACGCGACTGTCCTTGGGTTTCTGGGCTGGCCGGTGCTGCTGGTGGGGCTGAATACTCGCGGCTAGTCAAGTTGAGCACGGAGAAGATTGGATTGCTGCTTGGATCAAAAGCAAAAAAGAGCGAACGCAGCTTACCCAGGTTCGCTGACAGCGATTTCGAGAGCGTGTTCAGCGCCGTCGGGTGGTCCACGGTGGTTTTGACGATGCTGCTTGTCATGCGGAAGAGCATTTTGCTCGCTTGGTCGTAGTTGTCTTGCTTCCCTTGCGCGTCTCCAGGAGAATCGGAAAGTGAGGCACAAGGAGAAGGCCGATCTACGGTGCGGCCCTTGGCGCAGAGATACCGAGACTGCAGCATGGAAGCTCCAGGAGGAAGAAAAGCAGCAACCTCTCACTTGCTTCAACCTAGCGCTGGCATTGGCACTATTTAATGCCGACGAGTTTTACTTGCGCGACTTGTTGCGCATGAAAACAATGCCAACTGCAGCTCCCAGCCCCAGCACATGCATTGTAGACCGTGGTGACGGCACCGCAGTACAATGCATATACGGTGAAAATAGTTCCCCTCTAAACACGCGCGTTGAAGCGGTAAAGCACATGCATTGCTTGGTTTGCGCAGCTGTATCTGATATTATACTGGGCTGCTTGCTCACCTGCCTGTGCGTGTAAGCCCGACCAAGGGCGGCAGCAAGTACCAACTTGCTGGTGCTTATCTGCTGTGAGAGGATCGCCTGCCTACCGCTATCATGGAGCAACATGGATCGGTTTAGTGTATGCTATTGATACAATGCTACAGCCAGTCACTTGGAGGCGGCAGCTCCTCGTCGAATTGAGGCTCAACGTCCATCGGCTCCTCATCCGACTCCTCCCTTTCAAAGGAATCGTATCTTCGTGGCGGGCCTTCCCCTCTAACGATCGTTGCTCTACCCGTCGTCTCCTCCTCCTCGTCGTCGTCCTCGTCCATCATCATCTCGTCCTCGTCCAGATCTTCTTCCTCTTCGTCTTCCACTTCCTCCTCCTCCTCCTCGGACGAATTCGCCTGCATGAAGCGCATATCCGGGTCCACAGCCACTTCTCCTTCTCTGAAGCTGTCGGCGCCAGTCGCCACTGGCTGTTGCAGCATTGCGCCGGCCCCTTCACGGTGAAATTTCACTCCAATCGGCACCGCAGCCGGGCGGTTCACCAAAGCCTGCACCATGTTTTCCAGCGCCCGCTCTTCGCGCTCCAGCTCGTCCAAGTCCTGCGCATACGCGTCGGCTTCACCTACACGGAACACGCCGCCGCTGGCGCCATACAGCTCGCTGATGCGCGGCGTCAGCGACGGGAACTGCCCTGCGCCGCGGAACTCCATCGTAGATCTTCCGACACTTTGAACAAAATGAATAATTATCAATTCTCAAAGGGAAAGTATCTGCCTCGTCGCACGTCCACGTTGAAGTGTCTGCACGCATTGGACGTTTGGAGTTTGAAGAGGAGGAACAAGCGAGTTTTACTTCTTCTCTTAACTATAAAATAAAGCACGCATCGCTGCGCGTGCACCACTGGGGCTACAACGGCTCCAGCCCCAAGCGCACAGCGACTTACGCCGCCGGGTTGCTCATCGACGTCGAGGCAATAAGCTGACTGGTATTGCGCCGCCCAGAGTGCACGCTCACGCTGTAGACCAGCAGGTTCCCGCACCTCGCGCAGGCATTCGGGTTGCTGTCTGTTGTGTGCACGTGGCCGCAGGCGTCGCACGCCATGCCCGTGTACGTGGGCGCCAGCACCGGGAACCCGTTCACGTACTCGCGCTGCATGCCCAGCGCCTTGTCCAGCGCCCTCCACAGCGGCTCAGCAAGCGGACACGCGACCTCTCCGCCCAGAAGCTGTCGCGCGGTAACATTCGGCCCGTAGCACTTGGCGTTCAGCGACTTGCGCGTGCAAATGACACCGCCACTGAGTCCGATGCCTCCGTATAGACCCTTACTGTGGCTGTACGAGTAGTTGGGCGCAATGCCGCCAGGCCCAACATTCAGCGCAGCACTTGCAGCTCTCCCAATAGGCCCCACTGCAATATCCAACTCCGATCCCAGCTGCACTTGGCCATTCCGCGTGAACACCTTGACTGCGCTCCTCGAGTTCAAGATGATCATATAGTTGACAACCTCTCCGCCCGCCATCATACCGAAGCCAAAGCCTCCGGACGTCAAGAAACTCGGCGCCGACCAGCCTCCCGTCGTCCGCGAGATGATGAAGCCCGTTCCAACCTTGCCCGAGAACAAGAAGCCCACCTTGTACATGGTGATGAACACGAGCCCGTAGGCTTCCGCCAGCAGCTCGTGCGGGATGGACTGGTCCTTCAGCAGCTTCGGGGACAGGAACGACTCCACCACGCTCGCCGCCTTGTCCATCTCCTTCTTCAGCTTCGCCGTGGCCTTCACGCTCATGGTGTGGCCGTTGCCCGGCAGGTGCGAGCGCATGGACTCAATGACCGCCAGCGAGTTGGAGCGTTCTCGCAACACCGCCGCCGCCTCTTCCGGCGTCAGACGCGAAGGGACCTCGGACGCCGCCCGACTCAGCAGCGCGTCGTCCGCCGTGTCGGCTCTGGCCAGTGCCGCGCGCTGCTGCAGCTGCTCCTCCTGCTGCTGCTTCTGCTGCAGGATCAGCGCCTTGGTGGACGGCTTCCGCATCGGGTGCGGCGGGCGCTGCGACCCGTTGCTGCTGGCGACCGAGGACGCCGAGGATGTGCAGGATCCCGGCACGGCAGCAGCGGCGTACGAGGAGTTGAGCATGGCTGGCTGGAGGAGGGAGGGAGGTCTTGGCAGTGCCAGGCGGTTGCGACGTCCCGTCGAGCAGGAGCTGCGATGATGTGGGCACGCGCAATGAGCTGCTCGGGTTCAATGGCCTGTTCACCAGACTCGCTCTTTTTCTGAGCATAGAGGATGGAAATAGACCTGACGGATTTTCCTTCTTTTTCCTAGACCGCGGTGTGCGCCACACCAACATAACGCTCGCGCTTACTACCGTAGATGAGATCTCCTACGCCTCACAGCCCGCAATGGAGAACCATGGAGGAGGACACCAAGACGCTTGCTGCTTGCATGTTCACCATTTTTTTCTTCGTGTTTTTTCTTGTTTATTTCGTGTACTTAACGGCCCCCTGCGCACCAAACAGCTCGAAGCCTTTGAGCTCCAGCATCCTTTCCTTCGCATCTCGCTACAAAGTCCACGAGCTGCACGGCTGCACGACGTCCCGTTCTTTCTCTTCCCTGCTGCTGCTTCACTCCGCCTTGGCTGATCTTCATCCGAATGAGCACCTGCATCCTAGTCTGCATTCACTGATCCTGGGCAGACTGCGCTTGACATCCAGAGAGGAGAGAGACGAGCGCCGTCGAGCTGCGCAGAGAGCTCCACTTTAGCTCTGGTTACGGCAGGCCGCGTCGCTTAGCTCCAGTGGGTGCGGTGCTCCTCGTCGTTGGCCTTGACGCCCCACTTGACGGTGCCCACGAGCAGGAGCGTGGCCGGGATGAGCACGAGGCCGTTCTCCTTGATCTTGCGGACGGTCTTGTACGGCATGGTCGTGAAGAGGCTGCGCACCGGGTGCACCTCGTACGGCGACAGGTGGCGCACCGTGCGGCCGTACTCCTTGCCGAACTTGGACCAGAACTTGACGAGCTCCACGCTAGGCGGCATTGTTCTCTACGTGGGCTGAGGCTGAGCTGTGTTCCGCTGCGCTTCCGCTTGTGCGACCTCCAAGGGGGACGCGGCCGCGCAGCGGACGAGCGGCCAGCAGGAAAAACCTCTCGCGAAATGTATGTCGTGGCGAGGACAAGAAAAACCTCGGGGCGATGCACTGTACCAAGAATACGGTACTTTGTTGAGATTGTGTGTGCTACACATACGTACCCATCAAACGGTACCCATGACCATTTTGAAAAGTCACTTCAGTCACAAACTTCAGTCGTGACATTTCGCCGCTCGAAACCGCCCAAGGTGATCGATCACCTGCATGCAACTTGCAAGCCATGGGCGTACAAAGCTTGCAAAATGCACTGCAAATGACGTGGTTATGAGCTTCACGTGTGGGTTGACTTAGTCGGCAGAGGTGGTTGCGTGCGGGCAGGCTGACTGGCGCCACACGGGCAATAATCACCACATCTGCCCGCCAACAATCCACTCCATGCAATGGAGGAATCAGAAACCAGCAGCAACCAATGGTGGCAATCGCCGCAGCAGCGGTGGCTAATGCTATAATATCCTGGATCCGTTTCAAGCGAACATGACGCTCGCCGGTGCCTGGTAATAGCGGTTACATTCGATACAAGACTCGCCGCCACGTCAGCAACAGCCAAACGATCGATTTTTTCGGGGCGAGCCAAAACAACAGCAACGTGCCATGCCTACATGGAATACGCTTACGGACACTTGCTCGCGCGACCTTGCTGCCTTCACGAACAGCCCACCGGCAGCTGCAATGACGTTTGTCTCGCGGTCGGCGGCGGATTTTCACATTGATTTTCTAACCCATTTTGTAACCCACGAACCTCCATCTTCACATAAATGCTTTTCGCGACTTTTTGGTCGAGTACTATGGTTTTCAACCTGCTATAACAAATATGTCAGCAAATAATGTCAGTTTCGAGCCTGGCGGGCTGGCCGGACAAAAAACGTCTGGAGACCGCCTTCAGATCATTCGCCGATTTCCTCGCTCGGCCTAAAGTCTCACTCGCTCGATTGACCGCGTGGTAGAAGCTCGACCGACAATGGCGTTCCGCAGACCTTTCTTCCTGCTCGTAGCGGCGCTGGCAGCCGCCGGCGCGGCCTCGGGCGAGCAGGCGGGCCACCACCACGGCCGCCACCACAAGAAGGCCGTGTCGGAGCTCGCAGCCCCGTCCTCGTCCGCCAGCGGCAGCCTGGAGGTGGCCGCCCCCGACGTCGGCAGCGGCAGCGCCCAGGACGTCGTGCGCCAGCAGGAGCCCGAGTGGAGCGGCAGCGACGACAGCGAAGAGGCCGAGGACGGCTCCGAGTCCGACGAGTCGGAGAGCGACGAGGGCGAAGAGGAGGAGAGCGCGAGCGATGAGTCCGGGAGCGCCGAATCTGAGTCTGATTCGGCCTCGGAGGGGCAGGAAGAGGAGCAGGAGGAGAAGGAGGAGATCGTGGAGAAGAAGCACAAGAGCAGCAAGAAGAAGAGCAGCAAGCACGAGAAGGACGTCGTGGACGAGACCTCGAGCGCGGAGGTCGAGAGGAAGTCCGCTTCGGGCTCGTACGCTGACGTGGAGGTTACGATCGTGCAGGAGTCGGCCTCGGGCTCTCTTGGCGGCTCGGTCGAGTTCGAGGAATCGGCTTCGGGATCGCTAGATGGCTCGGTGGAGTTTGAAGGCAGCGAGGAGGGCGAAGAAGAGGAGGAGGAGGAACAGGTGGAGAAGGAGGAAAGCGACAGCGAGTCGAAGGAGGGAAGCGAGAGTGAGGAAGACGAGGGAAGTGAGGAGGAAGAAGGAGGAGACGCCAGTGAGAGCGAGTCCGACGAGGGCAGCGCGAGCGAAGAGCAGGAGACGAAGCACAAGCACAAGAAGTCCAAGAAGGGCTTGATCAGTGATGCCATCGACACGGTGGCGAACGCTACGGAGAATGCGTACGAGCACGTCAAGAACGGCACCAAGGACGCGTACGAAGATGCGAAGGACTACCTGAACGGCACCGAGTCCACCTCGGCCTCTGGCTCGAACGGGGAGTGGGTGGATGTCAACGACCTGGAAGAGGGAGAGGAATCCTACGACTCGATCGACGAAGAGGAGGTGACGGACAAGAAGAAGAAGAAGAGCAAGAAGGGTTTGATCGACGACGCTGTGGACTCGGTATCTAGCGCTGTGGGCGACGCCTACGAGCACGTAAAGAACAGCACAAAGGACGCGCTCGAGCACGCTAAGAATGCCACTGAGGATGCCTACGACAGCGCCAAGAGCGCCACTCAGGACGCAGTCGATGACGTGAAGGACTTCTTGAACGGCTCGGAGTCGACTTCGTCTTCTGGGTCGGGCTCACTCGGCGACACGGTGACTGTGGACCCGCAGCAGCTGAACGACGAGAGCGTGGCCCTTGCTGCCGAAAAGGCTGAAGAGCGATCTACTTCGTTCATGGAGTACGGTGCGGTTGGCGGTGCATTTGTTGGTGTCATCGCCGTGGCATTCGCGTTTGCTGTCCGCAGGGTGCGCAACCGTACCTCTGGCGGCTCGATGCTGAACGAGGATGAGTCTGCTGCCGCCATGGCCGCTGAAACCAGCGCTGATGAGGATGCATCGGAGGACGAGAGTATGGAGACTGGCGCTCTTGTGAAGGACGACGCCGCAGACAAGGAGAACGAACACGAGGGCGAGGAGGAAGGCAAGTTCGAGGGAGCCGTATAAATCCCAGAACTACCGACCGAGCTATAGCGTAGTGCTCTTCGTAAAATGTATTTCTCTACGTTTGATGACAAGTTGCATTGTTTGCTGTGTTTGTACAGTCCTCAGGCAGTGATGGCTAGCTAAGCCATGGCGATGACCATGATGGTGCGTCCACGGATGTTATGGTATCATTACTGTTGGTTTGATGCGCTGCATCTTATTTGCATCAAATTGCATCTTTTTCTGCATCATAATAGTGTAGTACACACCAAATGTAGCCACTTCTAAGTTTCCGTCAAACTTCAAATTTCCCGCCATCGGTCCGCCGTCCGGCAAGGATGTGGTTGCTGTTGCTCCTGATGGCATCAACCTCGTTGTGCCTCATGGCACGACGCGGAAGGCCAAGTGCTTCGATTTGGGACGAATTCACAGTCGTTGAAGGCACCGAGCGCTGCAAGTACAAGGACGCAACTGCAACAAGACCTTGCGACGGGTGCGACCTTCGCGTGGGATGATCAACCATGTGATCAACTGTCCATCCATGCCAGCGTTCCTGAAGAACCAATACAGGGGGGCTGCTTTGGCGAAGGCGAAGCAGAAGAAGAGGGCGAGGCGGTCTCGCAGCTCGTCGTCCGAAGGCAGCTGTGCTGGACGAGTGGTGGAGGAAACATCGCCAGAGCAAACGGATTCCAGCGCATCAAGAACACTTCACAATCAAATGTCTATAGCCATGATGTTCTACACAACGTCGGTGGCATTTCGAGTTGCTGAACTACCTGGTTTCCGGCAGATGTTCGCGTGTATGATACCGTATCATTACCGACGAAAGGGATAAGAGTGCTCGGTATTTTTCCAAAGTATCTTGAGACCGAATCACTTGTCCAGCTGAGACCGAAACGCTGACGTGAGCATGACAAAGCTTTCTTCAGCGACGACTGAGGTCTGGATTCTTCAACAAGTTGGACAACAGTGTACATGTATCAATGAGCGCCGCAAGCTGCACGTTGCACTGCAAGGTGCGAATCCTGCAGCATCACGCTCGGTCAACTCGGCCATGGTGGACCCCGATGTCCTATCGTGGACACAGCGATGGAGGCTCATATCGCAGTGTCCGCAGCGGCCATGCACGACTCGACCTTGGGCGCGCAGATTTTGCGTCTCACTTCTGACCACGGCAGCCAAAACGCTGCGCAGTGTCCTACACGCTCGAACAGCGAGCACCGCGCCACCTGGTGCCGCCAATAGATTCACGGAGGACCAAGTGCGGCACCACTGCCAAATCTCCGAGTGTACCCATGTTAAATAGTGGATATTGGACGTTTCCAGCCAATCACATCGCGCCATTTCGCGTCCGTTGGACTCAGCCAATTTTTCGACCGAGCTCAACTAGCGAAAAGCGTAGGTTGCTGTACATGCGTGCCTACCGCCCACGGTTGGGGTTTGACTCATACCGCTCCACTTATTCTTCATTCTGCATTTCGCTCCCGACTGAGCACAACACCAACCACCACCTACCACAACAAACTACAACAGTTCACAAGTCATGGCTCGCCAACCTCCGTCCATGTCGTTGCTCTTCCTGCTCATGCTGGGCCAACTGTCGCTGCTCGTCAGTGCCGCGGACTCGGCCAGCGACACGGTCGAGTCGCTGTTCGACTCGGCCAAGGGCATCAAGGTCGGCGGCAGCATCCTGGCCATCGCCGCCATTGCGGCCGGCGCCGTGATGGTCGTCATGGGCTACCGCCTCTTCCGGGCCACGCTCTTCGCCGTCGGCTTCGTGGCCGGCGGCGTCGTGGTCGCCATGGTCGTGGAGCACGTGTTCGACGACAAGTCGTGGGTGGTCACGGCCTCCTGGATCGCCTTCGTGGTGGGCGGCCTCATCTGCGGCAGCATCGTCGTCTCGCTCTACACGTTGGGCATCTTCATCGCCGGCGCCGCGGCCGGCGTGGCGCTCGCCTTGATGATCCACAACTCGGTCGGCTACGAGATCTACCCGAGCCACCCGCAGGTCGTGCTCATCGTGCTGTGCATCGTGCTCGGCATCATCGGCGGAGTGCTGACGCTCAAGCTCGAGAAGCCCGTGCTGATCGTGGCCACCAGCCTCTTCGGCGCCGCCATCCTGGTCTGGGGCGTCGGCTACTTCGCCGGCGACTTCCCGTCCACCAGCGACCTTAAGGAGTACGCGTCCAAGGACATCAACGGCGACTGGGTCTACTCCATCCCGGACGCCTGGTGGGCCTACCTGGCCGGCATCCTCGTGCTCTTCGTGCTTGGCCTCTTCGTGCAGTTCCGCAAGACCGGCCGCGACGGCGTGTACCACAAGTCGCGCGCCCTGGGCCGCCAGACGCCCAATGTGCAGTACGTAGAGGCGGGCACCCCGCAGCAGAACGTTCACTACGGCAACCCGGTCAGCCACGTCTAAAGAAGATTCTGGGGAGACAGACCGCAGCACCACACAGCAACCAAGTAGGATGGATGTACCACTAGGCGAGTCGGCCAGGCACCCCACACCGAGATATAAAAACTTAAGAAAGCCTTTTCCACTTGCATTCGATCCATTGCTTTCGCCATTGAAGTGGCTTCTTGAGTTGGTGATCTTGAGCTGTTATGCCAGGTGGATAGTATCCACCTGAGTATCCACTGGATACTCAGGACTGGTACCAAATGAGTTGGAGATGCTCATCCGGTTGCTAGGGCAAAGCGATCTTCGGGGTGGAGATGGCGAAATCCGGCCCCCTCCTCGACCTTGTGCTGCAGCTCATGACGAATCCTACCGGTTACCCTATTTGTTTTGTTGTTGTTGATTGTTTTGAAAGTAAGGTGTATTGAGTACACTACAACTCCCATTGCCATACTTACTGTACTGCTCACTGCCTTGCTCACACCACCGGTTACCCAACCTGCATGAAAATTAGCTTGCGAGATGCGACGATGAAAGCGTGATCTTCACAAGGGGTGCTTGATCCTTCTATCATGCGGCCAGCGGATAATTGAGAACTTCATACCTGGAAGTTGAAAGCAGACGTACAGTAAGTAAGTACTTAAGTACAATACGCGCCGACCAGTTCCTCGCATTCCCAAAGAAGGTCAAGTAGCGTGTACTGGTTTGCAGTGGCTTGCCAACAAAGGTGTTAGTTGACATAGCAGTCGGTTGCGAGCGTACCGGCTTGATGCTATGTGACGGAAGTGTCGGAATGGTCGGTAAACGCTGGCAATTTTTCAAGAATGTCCTCCGTGTTTTTGATTAATCGAAATCACTAGAGGTTATTTCTTCCGATGCTCTTGACTTTGAGTGGGAATTGAATGAGTTGTAGGACCACATATGAGACAACGGCAACAAAGATGTTACTTATCAACCATTTAGAGTTATCGAGATAATCGACTTTGAAGTTGACCAATCAAATTTCGTACATAACCGGACATCAAAAAATTGAAAGTGAAAAACACCCGTGGAAAGCGGAAATTACTCGCATTCGTTTGCTTTTAACAAGAGCTTTCCGATAATGTACGATATGCAAATTTTGACAAGATATTCAAGTCACAATCAGTCAGAACGTGGCTTGATTTGGACACGAGATATATTTTTCAGGTGCCGACTACTTCACCAATTTTCAACATTTTGGAGCAAGGAAGGGCTGCAAGACACAGTTCTTTCCGATGAAGGCACTAAATCGCGATTCGTACTTAGGTTGATAAGTAACATTTTGTTTGCCGTTGTCTCATATGTACATGGGTACATGCTGGCCGCTCATACGAGTGCAACTCGGCGACTCCTGTCAGGAGCATTGAATGCACAACTTTGGACGAGACCCCGTCGACTATTCTATCATCACTGCGTGCTCCAGCAATCGAAAATCAAAACCGTTTGGAAGTCCTCAATTTCGCAACGCCAATCAGACGTACGCAGCGCCGCTTCC
>JAIKVJ010001994.1:0-14819 GCA_024679225.1 Phytophthora pisi
AATGAACACAATATACCTCACCTGCAAAATGAAAATGAAACAACTGTCAGCGGTGCGTCTGTAGTTCTCGAGACTTCTCGACGCAGTACCCCTAGTCTTGCCGTGCTTCTACTACTTCGAGTCTTCAAGGGCTAGCCATGTCATTGCAATTGCCCTACGCTGGATAGGCCCTACGTCTAGCCCTGTGATGTAGCCCGCCCGAGCAGCCTGCACGGCGAGCGAGGCGTGTTTCGGGAGTATTGCGTCGATGATGGGTTCGCGTACGCAGCCTCAACCTTTGGCAAGTCTCCTTATCTGGTGGCCCAGTATCACGACGAGAGTGACAGCTGCACGACCAAAGGAGACGTTCAAGCGTATTTAGCAGACGGGAAGTGCCACGCTTTTGTGCTGGATAAACTGAGCTTTAAAGCGACTCTGAATGACGACGGATCGGGTGTTTTGGCGACGTACAGCGACGACAAGTGCGCTGAAGATGAGACAAAGACTACGCTGCCAAAAGACAAGCTTACTGCTCAGGACTGCATCGTTAACACCACATACTATGCCTTCAATGCTGCCACGGCGGCGAGAAACACGAGCACTGGTGCTGGGACGTCAGCAGCGGCTCCACTGCACCTGACATCTTCTCTTCTGGCTGCCTTCCTTGCTGTAGTGCTTCTTTGAGCTGGCCGTGGCGACGGACTGCTCGATTGGAGAACAACACAGTGTACGCACGTCATACTTTGCATTTGATCTCACCCACCGCAGTGCCCAAGGTTCTCCTTTCATTAGCTCATTCGGCGACATTCAACTCGTAGGTTAGCACTAAGGCTTTCATAAAATGATATTATTATAACCACAAAATACAACTCACATTCGCCAATAACTCAATTACAAACGCTGTCAACTCCTTCGTGCTTCACTTCACCCCCGCCCGTGAGCCTCAAGTTACCGGTAAGGTGCATCAGCACTGCAGAGTCGCTGTCATCAGCAAACGGAAGTGGAAGTACGTGGAAACCGGAGAGCCTGTGCATGGGGAAACCTCGAAGTACACTTCAGCAGGTTGCTCGGTACCGTCGACGTTGACGGAGGACAGAACGACCGCCAAAACCAGCCCGGTCGCCATGGTGTTCGCTTGAGCGGTCAGGTAAGTTAGTCAGCTGCTGCGGGGAAGCTGGGAAACCCAAGAGTGAGTCCTAGCGACAATCAATGATCTCCCCAAACAACCTCCCACCGTCCGTTGACCGTTGTCGTTCGACAGTTCGTTAATAGTCGCCAAGACTGTCGTGGTGGGATAGAAATCTATCGGGAACGTCAAGCTCTACGGACGGAAACCACTCTTGCGGAGTTTCACACACATTGCACTTCCCCTTCCCACGTTTACTTTCACCACATCTCATGTGTGAAAATTCCTTTTTCCTGAAAAAGAGGAAGATGTAGTGGTTTCCGTTCGAAGAGGTTAACGTATGAACCGCAGAGTAGGGATTCCGTGAGAGTGGTTTCTTACGTAATTCTACCCATAAAATGCATATACCGTCTTCTCTCCGGTCGAGTTGTGGGTCATGCTCCGGACATACTCAAGCGCGAACGGGTATGGGGCAGTGGTTTTTGATCCTTTCGTATTTGTTTCGACGCACTGTATGAGGAAGCTGCATTCTACGGGCTTCGTACATTTAGGCAGTGCAGATCCATCCCCATCGAGGCGGGAGTGAGGAGACGGAGCTGCCCAATTTAAAAGCTGTTGCCATTGTATTGCGTGGTCATGATGTAAAATCCTTAGTGCTAACCTACGAGTTGTGGGTCGCCGAATGTGCTGGAGAATGCATGTAGGTGCTTGGGCCCTGCGGTGGGTGAGATCAAATGCGAAGCACCACGTACGCCAGCTGTGTTGCTCTCCAATCGAGCAGTCCATCGCCATGTACGTCTTGCCTGAACCGGCTCAAAGAAGCACCACGGCAAGACCTCCGAGGAAGGCAGCCAGAAGAGTAGATGCCAGGTGCAGTGGAGCCGCTGCTGACGTCCCGGTGCCGGTGCTGGTGGTCGTCGCCGCATAGGCATAGTATTTGACGTTTTCGACGCAATCATGAGCTGCAAGCTTGTCCTTTGGCAGAGCGAGCTCACTCGTACTCGTCTTGCACTCACCGTCGCTGTAGTACACCAAAGCAGCCGACCCATCGCTGTTCAAGGTGACTTTGGCGCTGATGTCGGCCACAGGGTGACACTCCCCGTCCGCTGAAATGGCTTGAAAGGTGTATTCGCCTGTGCAGCTAACCTCGCCGTATTGCTGAACCACCAGATATGGAGCTGTGCCAAAGACCGAAGATGCGAACGCGAAGCGGTCCTCGGCGGTGCAATACTCCCGACCGGACAGCCCACCTGAGCTAGTACACTCCGAATTTTTACATGCCGAGTCACTGCCCGTAAGGAAGACCAAGGAGGCCGGGTCGGTGCATTTCGAATCGTCAAAGAGAACGGAGGCGGATTCCTCGGCCCTAACAGAGCACAACACGGTCGCCAAAACGAACCCACTCGCAAGACGCCCGAATGACTTCATGATTTTTGCTTGCGTGGTCTGGGAAGTCAGTCGGACAGGTAGCTGGGAAATTCGAGACTGAGTCTTGGTGGCAGTGGCCTCCCCCACAACAACTCCATCGTCCGTTGGCAGTTGTCTTCCGACGGTTCGTTGGTCGTCGTGAAGGCGACGTTCACCTCTTCGGAGAGAAACCTATCGGGGATACGTTAAGCACTTCGAACGGAAAACACTTTAAGGAGTTTCAGATCTCATTTGTGAAACTCCTTCAAGAGTTTTCGTCCGAAGAGCTTAACGTGAACCGCGGAGTGGAAACTCCGTTTCTTGCGTAATTCTGCCCGTTGAACACACCGTCTTCTGTCAGGCCTCGGAAAAAATAATTATTCCATTGCAATTACTGTATTTTTGTACGGAAATATGTAATATTGGTTGCCGGTCGTATTGAAATTATTATTATTGAAGCCCAATTCTCAGTAAAATGTTCGACTTTACAAAAACCAAGTTTAACGTGATTCTCCATATAAAAGTAATTGAAATAAATACATATTACTGGTGAATGATATATTGAAATGATTATTATGGAGACCGAACTTTTGCAATTCAATATGATACTGTATTTTCCGAGGTCTGTCTTCTGTTTGAAGTTTGCGCTCGAGTTGCCAAATCTGCCAACATCGGGGACGTCAATGAGCTCGTCGGTCAGAAAGCACTATATTGCGGAGTGAATCAAGAGGAAAAGTAATCATGATAGTTTGCTTGGATACTTGCTCATACATTGTAGAGAGACATCTAGACATTGATTTTCCGAGCACTTTACTTCCTCGTGTATTTCGTGTATCATAGATTATCCATGGACGTGAAGCCCTGCATCCAAGCACTTCAACTTGGGGGTGGCTAAACACGAAAGTAAACATGAACTACGAGGTGTTGATCCTTATTCATTCTAAGGGACGCTGCGCGATCGAGTAAATGCAGCTGACTGATGCGATGCACACTGTGGAATGAAGTGAAACTGAAATGGGCCAACGGCAACAAGGCCAGGTTCCGATAGTGTAGTCTGCGCTCGGCTCGCGAGTCGCAACTATCCTGTGGGTTTCAACGGACAGTAAACGATGTAAATACGTGAACATGGGAACCCTTAACGCCCTCGATAGGTAACCACTGTGTTGGTTACTCTAGACCTAGATCCTTTCAAGGGACAGCGGAAGATGGGCGGCAAAGCAACGGATGGTCGCCAGACAAAAGTCAACAGGACGCACTCTTGAATTTCCCAGCTTCGACATACCTGACCACTCAAGCGAACACTATGAAGGCATTCGAGCTTCGTTGGACTACCGGGTTGATTGTGGCGACGATTTTGTCCTCCGTCAATGCCGAAGACTCCGCTCTCTTCATCTACGACGATTCCAAATGCACTGACCCAGCCTCCGTGACGTTCGCTCCTATTACCAGTGAGGTGTCATGCACGGCTACTGAATGTGTTAGCTCCGGTGTACAGAACGCTCGGATTTCTTGCACCGCCGCGGACAACTTTAATCGAGGTGGTGTAAGCTGGCTTGAATCAGTGATCCACTACAGTGTACATGTACCAGAGCTGGCAATTTGGGTTTAATCATTAGATTTTTCCCTGGTTTAAACTCAAAAACCTACCAGTCGATTTTGCTGGGCTTTACGTTCAACTTCATCATAGTTACTACTTAGTACAACTTTCATCGTTGCTTCTGCACGGGATGCTGGCTATTACATAGATATATTGCAGCGGGGCGTGCTTGTAGCCATTCCCACACAGAGCCACTATGCCCTGTGGGAGAACGCCAGAGACCCCTGACTTATGATTGAATGACGCTGCTACTGTGTTATCAGTCAATGAAGCCTTAACCAGCAACGAAGAACGGGGCTGAGGAGGTGCATCCGCACCTGTATCTCAATCTGGATGAAGAGGAATATGGGGGAAAATTGGTGATTTTCAATTGAAATCTGTCAGCCGTGAACAAATCAGCAATAATTGCATTCTGTACGTGCATCCGTTGTATTTGGCAAAGGCATTCATGAGTTGTGCGTGCGCACCGATGCGTCAACGAGCACCTTTATCGAGGCTTGCAAAGTCGATGCTAGTGCATTAGCAGCGATGCATACGGGCTCGTCGTACATATTAGAAGTGACGATGACGACTAGCCAAGGCGAACCCGTGCATGCGTATCGGACCTAAAGA
The DNA here is from genome assembly GCA_024679225.1 of Phytophthora pisi. Lineage (NCBI taxonomy): Eukaryota > Oomycota > Peronosporomycetes > Peronosporales > Peronosporaceae > Phytophthora > Phytophthora pisi. The sequence continues at coordinate 4,722 of JAIKVJ010001994.1, forward strand.
AACGGATGCTGCATCAGTGATGCATATCGGAACGAACAACAACATATGTAGTAAGGTAAGCACCTTATATATGCGTTGGGGTGGGTGAGTGAGTATGACAGTGGACGATGTCTGGTTTAAACCTAGTAAAATCAGTTTAAACCTACCCCAAAACCCAGAACCTAAATCATATTTTGAAAATCAACAGGTTTTTCCAGCTCTGTCCACTACATAGACGTTTTGTGCGATCGCGATTGGCGCCCCCCAATTTCAACAAGTCCGCACGTGCGGCGCGCCTAAGGTTTCTCCTATATATATTTAGCAACCGTGTTGAAGAAATAAAAAAACGCACAGTAAAGGCTGGTTACTTGGCGGAAACCGGAGTTAAGGCCCCAACCCGATGGTACTTTCATTGGCGCACAACGGTTGGTAGGAGGAGGCTCGCATTCCGTTTTTTTTAGGGTCAAATTTGGGGTCCGTGGAAATCCCAAGTGGTGGAAACTCTGGAGCTCAAGAGAACATGGTTAGCCTCAGCATTAAATCCAAATATCTCCAACTTGAGAGTCAATCGTTGCAATCACGAGACAACGGGAGGCAAACAAGTGGTTCCAACCATGCCTCATCTCACTCCGAATTTCCCAGCTTCCCACAAGCACCACGTCGACAGACCTGCCTAATCACTCAAGCGGACACCATGAAGACACTCGGGCGCCATTGTGTGTTGGCGGCGATATTGGCGTCCGTCTATGCTGATGACAACGCTTTCCTCGACTTTGATGATTCCGAATGCGCTGAGCCGGCCTCCGTGTCCATATACGATCCTCCATATAATCAGTCGTGCACGGCTACTGAGTGTTCTGCCAAAGATGGTTCTACCGGAGGTGGGCACTACAGTCGTCACCTCTGCAACGTCGACTTGTTAGCGCTCGCCTCCGCAACCTTTGGGACCGCCCCTTATCTGGTGGTCCAGTATTACGACGAGAGCTGCACGACCCCAGGCGAGTTCCATGCAATGCGCCACAGTGACTCTGAATAGCGATGGTTCTGCTGTTCTGACGTGGTACAAACACACTGACTGCACGGTGGGGGAGGAGAAAACTACGGTGCCAAAGAACAAGCTTGAAACGCATGACTGGTTCGACAGCTCCAAGTACTACTTCTTCAACGCTGCCACGGACATCCCAACTACAACGACTGCTACGCCTACTGCTACCGCCACTTCGGCGGCGAGCCCACTTCTCCTGACATCTTCTCTTCTCGTCCTCGGCGGTCTCGCAGTGATTCTTCTTTGAGCCGGCACAGACAAGCCGTAAGGTTACGTGTGTGGCGGATCGATGGCTTGATGAACAGCAACGTGGACGTCCGACGGACATCTTCGACTGCAACGTGCTCACCCGATGTATTCACAGCGCGTACACCCAGTAGGTTATTCAGCCCTCAGCTTTTATAGCACAACCAATACATTTGTCCTGCATTTCTCCTCTCTATAAAGCTTCCAACAAATGCTTCACGAAATTCTGGTGCAGCATTGCTCGACAATGAATGGCATTGTGATATACATCTCTTCAACTATTTTCACACGTCACATGGATACACTTGATCACTTTTGACAGGTGCATTTCGCGAAAAACCATGGCGTCGTTCGATGACCTGGCGTTCACAGGCCCACCGGCCGCAGATGTACGCGGGCGGGCTGCATCCCGCACAGGTTTCCGATGAGCCTGCAACTAACATGTGGTCTTCCCTACCGTCTTGAACTTGCAACCAGCAGACCGTAGCGGCGTCAGCGGCGGAGCTCTTTTGCCGAGACTGCAACGAGGCGCCACAGGCCGCGACGCCAGGTGAGGGGGGCAACGCGGACTCTGCACCTTTGGGGTGTTTAAAATAGTCGCTTCTAACAAACGCGCTTGTGCTTGCTGCTGCTGCAGATGGGAAGCGCTGCTTGGTCTGTGGCTGCGAGCTGGAGCGTCGACAAGCAACCAGAGCGACGCAGGTGTGCAAACGCAGTGTGCAAGGCTGCAACCGAACAGAGTTCTTTCTAACCGCTAGGGTGATGATTGCTACTGTAGAACACCCCCGCTGCTCTGATTGGCGGCTCCGAGAGAAGTGTGCAAGAACTGCAGGCAATGGTGATACGTTTGTTGACGCAGATTGGCGGCGACTGGAACGGAGGGGACACCGGAGCTCGTCGCCCCGCGTCGGATGAGGCTGGTAAGAAAGAGACGCGCTATGTAATTTCGCCTGGCGGTGCTGACCCTGGTGTGGATACTGTTATGGTGATATAGTGAAAAATCTGGGGTCATTCGCGGCAGACCAAGCCTCAACCATTGAGGTGACAGTTGTGGTGAAGGGCATAAAGGGCGAGGTGGGTATTATAGTATATGCGGCTGTGGTCAAGAGTACCAAAAATCGATAGCTGCTGCTTACTGGGTCCACTTTGTGTGCTCTCCTCCCCACCAGGTGATCGCAATTCCGGGAAACTTTGGCCCTTGCGAATCGCTCAAGGAACGCAAGCTAGTCGTCGCTGATCCATTTGACGGTGCCAAACCCTTTCGAAATGCGAGCGATATGAAAGATAAGGTGCGGGCGCATTGCTCGGCACTAGAGTGCTATATTTTATCTCATAGTTGTTCCACTCAGATTGTCGTGATGGCTCGCGGTGGCTGCACGTTCGCGCGCAAAGTCCTTCGAGCTCAAGAAGACGCGGGCGCTGCCGGTGTCGTCATCATCCAAACGGTCGACGTTTGGCCGTACACGATGACGGACTCTACCGGCAAAAGCAAGGGCGTGACAATCCCGGCGTTCATGATGAGCGCGAAGGTTGGCAACGGGTAAGTTCCGCTCGCCGGCCATAAACTTCTGCAAGGTTGATATCTGAAATTGTTGGTTTAGCTTTGTGGAGTTCCTCCGGGGCAAGCGCGACGAAGACGTTTCAGCGGACATTGTCGTGCGGAAGGATGCGCGCGAGTGCGTTATTTGCCAGGTGGAAATGTCCATCGGCATGAAGGTCACGCGCATGCCATGTCAGGTAAGATCAGAATGCTTGGCATCGCTTTCGCCTTACATACACCCTCACCGGTTCCTCGTCTTCCGTGACGCAGCACATGTTCCACACGGCCTGCCTGCACGAGTGGCTGCAGATCGGCAACTCGTGCCCAATCTGCCGCGTAGAGATCGCCGCCAAGCGCACCGCCCACAACAGCTCGTCAACCTCGCAGAACGCGCAGCAGCGCGGTGACTTTGCGTGGAGCGAGTGGTTCTCTTGAATCTGAACATGCAAAGTTGAAGTGGTCGAGGTTGCACAATTAATTTTGATTGCGTTCTCGTTTCCAATAATTTCGATTCAACCATGGCGCTAGTGCCACAAATTGTACTCGAATCACCAATAATTGGCACAAATTGTACTCGAATCACCACCGACCATGATAATTGGCTGAAAGGCAACCATTGACACATTAGCGCGCCTCTAGACAGCAGCCATGTCGACCGAGTTCTTCGCCTCGAGCGCCACGTCCACGGGCCCGGCCTTCTGCCCGCACTGCGGCACCATCCTGGACCACCCGGACACCAACAGCATTGTGTGCTCCGCCTGCGAGTACCGCTGCCGCTACCAGGGTGCGTCTCTTGCGTCCTCTCGAGAGGGTTGACACATTTCCTCCTCTAACTCAATATTTCTGTCGCGCTCGCAGACCTGCCGTCGCTGACTGTGGTGACCCGCAGCGAGGACAAGCCCGCACCCAAGTGGCTGGACGCCGAGAAGGTCATGAGCGAGGTGACGGGCCCGGCCCGCGCCACGGTGGAGGAGCCGTGCCCCAAGTGCGGCAACCCGGAGATGGACTACTACACGCTGCAGCTCCGCTCGGCCGATGAAGGCCAGACGGTTTTCTACGAGTGTAAGAAGTGTGGCCACAAGTTCTCGGTCAACAACTAAGCAGCAGCAGAATCGATGGCTGCCCCCGCACCATATAGATATATCGATACATGTACGTTCACGGAGTTGTTGTTTGTATGTGTTTTTGTTGTTGTTGGTTTGTGTTACTGGTGAAGGTTGAGGAAGAAGCATTTTACTGCATGGTGAAGCCGGTGATCTCCATGTTGATGACGAGGGTGAGGTACGTGACGAGCTCTTCGTAGGAGCGGTAGACAGGCAGGTCGAGGCGGTTGAAGCACGTGTGAGCTTTCGGGTAGAGTCCTGTGGGCGGAGCGCCGATAGGCACTAACTGGAGACCGAAGCGGCGTATGCGGCCGTCGTGGCTCAACAATGCTCGGAAACCTTCAGCCGGCACGCGAGAGGTGCCCGTGACGAACTGTAGCAGACGCGCGCGTTCCTCTTGCGAGAACGCGCGGACTGCCTCCCAGAACCACTGTACGACTTGCTGCTCGTTGTTGGTGGCTTTGTTGAAACCTTGTTCGGCGCGGGTGTAGCGGATGTCGGTGTGTGACTCCCAGTCAGCGACGTCGATTGATGGCACGCCGCACAAGAGCAGCTCCAGCTCTTGGTAGTCGAAGACAGCGAGAAGTGTGCGTGGTAACACATCGTACAGACCCTGGAGCAGCGCGTCGAGTTGTTCGCCTGTCCCGGCAAACATTTTGTGCTTGAGCAGTAGCGTCAAGTATTCTTCCTTGTTGGCGTCCGTCACGGAGATATCCTTGCCACCCGGCTTTAGTTCGTCAGTGACAACCCTTCCATCACTCTTTTGGCGCTGGATAGTAAAATCGAGCGCGAGAGCTTCAGCGCCATCGTTGTCGCGCAGCCAGAGAGCGTGCCGATGGAGTTCAGCATCCAGGAATTCGAGGTCGGAGAATGAAATTGGTACTCCAAGCAGGTGCTTAAGAAGGGGGAGAGCTAGATGCACCGTCATGAGTTGCCCCGCAAGAAGACACTTCGCAAGCAGCCGACCAACGAACTGGAAGCAGTGGAGATGGTCTCTGTGGATTTCCCGCGAATTCGGGTTCAACCAGTAGCCGGATTGATCCGCGTGCGTTCGCTGGAAGAGCCCGTAGCTCTCATCGAAAAGCTGCTCACACAAGAGTAAAACCCATTCGCGCAGCAAACCGCCTGCATCCAGCCCCGGTTCATCAATAAACTCGATTCGCAAGCGCTGCCGCAGATCAGCTGCTGGGACGAGCATGAGCAAGTGCATGGATTCGCCCAACACCGCCTCGCGACGGATTTTCAGGAGCAGATGACCCTCATCCCATGGAACAGCTATCTTGCCCAGCTCTTTGAGGAACCATCGCACTTTCAACTTGAACGGCAGAGCAGCAACTGACTCGAAGTCAATGTAGCTGGTGGCTCGAGGGAACTCCTCGACGTCGATTGAAGTAACTGCGTCGTGTTCGTGTACGAGCGAGTCTGCTGGAACCCATTCAGCTTGGCCTTGTTCGTTGATGTGGCGCACGTAGCCAACTGACGGCTGCGCTATCAGTGCATCATCAGAGCTTACCGCTGAAGCTGAGAGACCGTCGCAACTCGCTGGGCTTCGATAGCCACGGACATTTTTGCGGATGGCAGCGGAGTAGGTGCCATCAGCGTCAGCGGACTCGACCATCGTTAGCTCCGTTTCGACCCCAATATCTTCTCTATTGCTGTGACTGTCTAGGGCAGTCGAGAGCGGCCTAGTGGAGCCGTGTGAATGCTCGTCGGGACTGTACGCGTAGGCAGGAGGTGCTGATAATCGCTCGGCCTGTGGAGTACTTGGCAAAAAGGAGTCGGCAGCGGCAGGCAAGCTGGCACGGATATTCAGGGCAAGTTGGCTGAGGCGAGACGGTTGGCAGTGGCCTACGCGCACCCAGCGGAACTGGCCGTCGGGAGTTCTCTCGCGTTGCCACAAGTGACGCCGCCGAGCACCTCGCTGCCGCTGGTTCAGGTTCATTTCATTCAGCCGACGGACATGAAAAGACCGGCTTCGAGCGGCCAGCGCTGCCTGAGCCTCGGCCGACTCGCTCGTTAGGAGCTGGAACGACTTTCTCGCTTGCTTCGCGCTCGGAGCTGCTACTCCTTGCGAGATAACTACGGCAATAGACGCACGGTGAGTAATAGAGTTGAATACAGACCACCTACCGTTCCTCGTAAGAGCTGTCTGTACCTTCTGGAGTTCCGCACATGAGGCACTCTCTCTTGGCCGGATGGTTCTCGTGGTAGCAAACGGAGCACTGCCACTCGGCCTGTCCGTCCTGGACGACGCTGTCCTCGAGCAAGTGGCGCTGCATGTTGTTGTTGAGGTTGTCCTCCTGCTCAAAGCGCTCGAGGCGGCGCTGGTGCACGCAGTAGAGCATCATGGAGCCCCCCGCCAGCGCCACCACGACGCCCAGGAACACGTACATGTAGAACTCGATGGCTGCACGCACGACTCAGTCAGATGACAGCGACTCGAAGACCCCTCCCCTCCTCGCACAGCACTCACTCTGGCGCTGATGAGCCGACAAGTCCCCCATGCTCACGTGGCCCGCACTCCCGTCAAACGACGCCGAACTCGCGTTGATCGCAGGCAGCGACAGCGCCGCCCCGATGCTCTGCGCCATTCGTTCCCAAGCCAGAAAGCGGGGAACTGCAGAAGCCGTCACCACACGGTCCCCAGTCGTTTCTGCCAACGTTGCGGGCGGGTGTTCTCACTCCAAGTCGCACGTTGCACCAGTGTAGCCGTTAGCAACAACTTCAACATGCAGTGACCATCACTCCTGCAGCGACCATCACGTCTGTCTCGAAATGACTGCTCCATTTGGCTGATTCTGCGGGGCGTTGGACGCTAGACAACCAGCATCGAGCATGGCGGACGCGCCGCCGCCGCCTTCGCCACCTCCCGCGCCGTCCTCTCCGCCCCCTCCGCCGCCCGCGCACGCGTCGCCTTCCTCGCAGGCGTCTTCCACACCCACCAACCCGAAGAAACCCACCAGAAGCACCCCCAAGGCGCGCAGAACGGCGCGCACGCCGCCCGTCCTCTCGCTGGCCACGCCGGACGTCGCCTCCAAGAGCAAGAGCGGCCAGAGCAGCAGCAGCTTCTCGTCGCCCCTGCCTCCCTGCCCCGAGGACCCGCCGGCGCCGCCTCCGCCCTCCTGCACGCCGCCCAAGTACCGCCCCCTGGAGGAGAACGAGAACACGGAGGACGAACAGGACGACGCACGCAGCGGAGAGAGCGCGGACGAGCCCGCAGAGCCGCCGAGCTTCCCCACGCCGCCGCCTCCTCCTTCTCCGCCTGTGGCGTCTCCTCTAGGCACTCCTCCGCCGCCTCCTCCTCCCCCGTACTCGCCTCCCAGCGCCAAGATCACTGTGGACTTGTCTGGGGCCTTGGAAAGCGCCGTGAAGGCCACAGAGGACGAGGCAGAGGCACCGCCACCTCCACCCGAGACGCCCAAGCAGAGAGACGAGAGCGGCGGAGAAGACGGAGACGACGAGCGGGAGGAGAATGCCGCGTCGGCGGAGCTGCTGGGCTTGGCCGATGCCTCCTCTTCGTCGGTGATCGCATCAATGCGGAGTGCTGTGAGAGAGAGGGAGATCATGGCTGCAGATACGGTGAAGGAAACGCCCGCTAAGAAGCCCAGGTTCTATGTTGGAGATATTGACAATTACAGCATCATCGACAAGGTCGGGTCGGGAACGTATGGGTAAGTGGATCTTCTTAGTGTGGGTGGATTGAATTATGAAGTGAAGTGTGGGTCTTGGGTGGGGGCTCACTGGGAGTATGTGAATGGTGTAGTGAGGTGTTTAAGTGCCAACATAAGGTCACGAAGGATATTGTGGCGCTGAAGAAGCTGAGACCGGACGTGGAGAAGAACGGGGTACGTTAGTTGGAAGCTGCTGGCGGTGGAGCAACGTGAGCTAAGAGTTGTTGTTTTTTGTATGTTTGTGCAGTTTCCTGTGACTTCGATTCGTGAAATGAAGATCCTCAAGTATCTCAAACACCCGAACATTGTGGAGCTCAAGGAGATTGTGTCTTCCTGCGGTATGCTCCCTACTCTGCTCATGCTTTTCTTTAGAGTGACAGCATATCTCAAACGTGTCATATTTTCTGTATTCCATGCGGTGCAGCTCCTCCTAAAGAAGGCAAAAGACCGCCTCTATACTTTGCGTTCGAGTACATGGAGCACGATCTGTCGGGTTTGTTGAACCACCCGCGTGTCAAGTTTACTCGCACGCAGATCCAATGTTATATGCGACAGCTGCTGACTGGCATTGCATTCATGCATCGCAACAAAATCATCCACCGCGACATCAAGGCATCGAATTTGCTGCTGAATAACCAGGGCATGCTGAAGGTGGGCGATTTCGGTCTCTCGCGGTTTTGGAATGAAGTTAACGCCAAGGCCGGGAGATACACAAACAAGGTTGTCACGCTGTGGTACCGACCACCGGAGCTTCTGATGGGCTCAACGTCGTACGATTTTTCGGTCGATATCTGGTCGATTGGTTGCATCTTCGGCGAGTTGCTGCTGGGGAAACCGATTCTACAAGGAAAGACGGAGATCGAGCAGGTACGAGTTGTTGCACAGTGACTTCATCGTTTCTCAAGATGATACTCATTGTTGCTTGGCAATGCGGTGTAGCTTCAATTGATATTCGGACTCTGTGGCATGCCAACGGAGGAATCCTGGCCCGGATTCTTCAAATTGCCTGGTGCTGAAAGCTTCCAGATGGACGATAAATATGTGTGTCCCTTGCGTGAGCGGTTCAAAAAGTAAGTGTGCTACTGGATCATTAAACCGCATTGTATTGAAGGTCTGACGGTTGTTGTTTTCGTGTAGCTTCCCGCCGCACGCAATCGACTTGCTGGAAAAGCTATTGCAGCTGGACCCTGCGAAGCGAATCACAGCCGCGGAAGCTATGGACCACGACTACTTCTGGCGCGTTCAAACATGCAAACCACGAGAGTGAGTAGACTGACTTTAGTATCCTACTCTGTTGATGGTTACTAACATACTGACTGTTGATACCAAAGCTTGCCAAAGTTCTGCGTGTCGTCTACTCATGAATACCAGTCGAAGAAGCGTCATCATGAAGAGATGGCTGCAGCAGCTGCAGCCAATGGAGGCAGCACAAAGGGCGGCGACCAACATCGCAATGCGCGCCAGCGAGGCGAGCGCAGCGGGTACCGCGAGCGCAGTGACCACTACCGCAGCGGTGCGCACCACCACAGTCGATCCGACAGAAGCAGGCCATACCGCCCTCACCGCCCCAACAGCGATTACTACGATCGCGATCGGGACCGAGACCGCAGCCGCAGTAGGAGTCGCGAGCGCCATCGCGACCGAGAGCGTGGCCGCGACCGAGATCGCGAACGTTAATTCAGCATCCAGTCGAAAACAGAAGAGACCAATAGTGATCAGTATCAACGTAGCATTCACACGTTAGTGGAAGCAAACTTGTGTACGGCTTGCTATTCGATCAGATCTCATTTCCCGAATGAAAAACGGTACAAATACGTAAGGTGAGGAACTTTCAAAGTAGGATAGTATGGATGTCTTCAATCAAATGACTGTATGGTGGTCAATTTCTTGTGTTGTGTCGTCTTCTCTACTTGGTGCTCACATGCCGGCAAGAATTCCTTCCTAAGTTAGAAGGAGACAGTCAACGGTTTCCGGCGTGCAGACAAATCCGATTCCTTCTAACTATCGCTCCACAGCAGCCCTGTTGAACCGGTGCCTACCTTTCAGACAGGGGTAGAACTGGGAAAAAAGTTGGCGCGAAACTATAGGCGTCAACTCGAGGAAGGAAGGTCCTTGTTGTCTGCTTCGTTCTGGGCATTGCGAGTTGTCACAATGTTTGCAATACCGGCATGCACTGAACGTCCTGTGAGCAAACAGACCGCCGACACACACTCAGCCACTTCGTTGGAGGGGTTCGATCATGAAAGCGAATTGAATTCTAGTATAATAGTGCTCTGACATCTGATCGGGTTTGTGAGGGAAAATGGTTGTCTGGTGATGATTACACGTAAAAATTCACCGCAAGTACAGACTAGGGCGTGAATAAGGAACGGGTGCCATTCTATAACCTTGAAAACCTAATTTATGCAGTTCTAGAGAGAAGCACTTGAAGCACTGACATAGACCATCGCCATTGGTCAGCTTGGCCAGCTGGCAAAGCTCCGTTTTGAATCTGGGCGGGAAATTCGAATTTGA
>JAIKVJ010001995.1:0-14649 GCA_024679225.1 Phytophthora pisi
GGGGGGTTCTGTGCCTGTCCTTCTTCTTCTTGCTCCGGCGGTCAAGCACTACCTTCACAAAAGCAAGTTACTCAAGTTTAGTTTTGGTTCAAGCAGTACCAACATCCACGACTGAACTATGAAGTTGACACGATGGATGCTCGTCGCTGCGACCATCGTCATGATCATCGCCTCGGCGACCGCGTTCGACCTCTCCCTGCTGGACGACGATGATATCCTCCGCGAGGGTACCGTGCACGCTCCGAAACAAGAGGAAGAACGAGCGTTTGGTGTTTCTTCGCTCTCGCACTCTTCGTCGGGCTCTGCTGGGAGCTTTTCAACTTCTACCAGCTTCTCCGCTTCAGGGTCTGGCTCAAGCGCGTCGATCTCTGGTTCTGGTGCTAGCTTCTCTGCTTCGGGTCCCGATGCTAGTATCTCCACGTCTGGATCGGGCGCTAGCTCCTCCACTCCAGTCTCTCGGCATCCGGTTCCGACGCTGCTAGTTTGTCCGCTTCGGGGTCTGGACCCGGTTCGGCCGCGCCTCCTACGACATCTTCTACTGGGTCAGCAGACACGACCCCAACGTCCGGCAAAGGAGGCCTACTCGCACCGTTCTCGACCGAGGAGCCACCCGAGACTCTGTTTCCCCGTAATGCCCTCGGAGAAATGGCGCCTATTATCAACGTCGCCAAAGGTCTGCTCGGAAAGCCCCTCCCGACGAACAAGTGGTGGGGGAACCTCATCCACACCACGGCCGAGGGGCTCAGCACGAAGGCCAACCCCGGTTGGTCCAACCCGTACGCGGTCAAGCTGCCGAAAGAGGCTCCGTACGGCATCCAGGCGTGCTACTCGTACACCTATCGCCAGTTGTCCGCCTTGACCGACGGCGTGGCTGAGTTTTACTTGCACGACTTCGTCAACGACATCACGCTCTCGGCCACGGAGTTCGCCGGAGAGGCCAAACCCATCTACGAGGTCTACTCGTTCAGCGACTTTGGCATCGAGGTGCGCGCGTGCCTTGAGAACAAGCAGCAGTGCATGGATTCCGCTCTCGTGCACGGTATGGCCTTCATCACCGCGACGTACGACCGTCTGACGGCCAGCATCGAATCCGAGTACACGATGAAGATCGTGGACAAGTCCGTGCCGGGCAAGTACATCATCGATCTCGGTGGCAATCAGACGTGGGTTGTCTACGCTGGCAAGGACGGTAGCTTCGTCATCGATGAGTCGGGGAAGGCTCTGGTCTCCAGCAAACCCTTCACTGGCACTGTTCGTGTGGCGATTCTGCCGTCGAGTGAAGCCACCGACGTGTACGACAAGTACCGAACGTGCCACGTTCGCGGCGGCAATGTCTCCGTGGCGTCTCGAACCGAGTACTCGCTGCAGTGGGAGACGGTCGGCAAGAGCTGTAAGACGCACGGCCTGCTGCACTTCGCGCTGCCTCACCACTTGCCTGCTCTGAAGGGCGCCATCACGGAGAAGGACCCGAAAGCTATCGTCCTCAATTCCGCTACTCGAGGTACGATGATTGCTCAGGTGACAACCACCAGGGAGTGGACGCTGTCGGAGGCTGAAGACGACCTGGAGGTGAACTTTTACCCCACGGCCAAGCCGTCCGCGAAGATGGTCTCGAAGTTGGGTCTACTAAAGACTCTGGAGGCCGATATCGCGGATGAGTGGGCCTTGAACAAAACAAGCTGGTACTTCAACGGCAAGCAGTACCAGAAGTACGCGTCGCTGTGTCTCCTGGCCGGCGACGAAGCGGTCGTGGGCAAGGACAAGAAGCTGCTCCAGACTTGCCTGTCGAAGCTGCAGACGCTGTTGGAGCCGTTCCTGGACAACACGCTCGCCCCACCGCTCAACTACGATACATCCTTCGGCGGCCTCGTCAGCATCCTGGGCTTCACGCTCAATAACGTCGACGCGGACTTCGGCAACACTGTGTACAACGACCACCACTACCACTACGGCTACTGGGTCACGGCCTCGGCCATGCTCAACAGTCTCGACCCCAAGTGGAAGCGCATGAAGGAGCTGGATGCCATGATCTGGATGATGCTGCGCGACGTCGCCAACCCGAGCGCAGAGGACGCCTTCTTCCCAAAGTTCCGGCACTTCTCCTTCTACCTCGGCCACTCGTACTCACACGGCGTCACCCCCATGGCCGACGGCAAGGACGAGGAGAGCACGTCCGAAGACGTCAACTTCTACTACGGCATGAAGCTCTGGGGCCAGGTGTCCAAGAACAAGGCCGTCGAGGACCTGGGCAGCCTCATGCTGCGGCTCAACGCGCGCGCCATCCGCACCTACTTCCTCATGACGTCGGACAACACCATCCACCCCAAGGAGTTCGTGCCCAACCACGTGACGGGCATCTTCTTCGACAACAAGGCGGCGTACGCGACGTGGTTCAGCGCCGAGAGGTACGCGATCCACGGCATCCAGATGATCCCCGTGTCGCCCATCAACGCGCTCGTGCGCACCACCGAGATCATCCAGCAGGAATGGGACGACATCCTGTCCAAGGAGGCCATCGTCACGCAGGCCAACACGACCAACGCCTGGCTGTCCCTGCTACTGGTGAACGAGGCCGCCGTCGACCAGGCGGACGCACTGCCCAAGCTGAAACAGGCCACCATGGACGACGGCCTCACCCGGTCGTGGGCGCTCTACAACGCCGCGGCCCGAAGTCACAGCGCCAAAAAGCCGACACCCGTGTAGATGTAGAGCTGTAGCTGATTATATCGTGTTGCCTATTTGTTCGTCACCATTACCATTAATAGCACTTCTGTAATTGATGCACTCAATCGCGACAGCATAGCATCGCCCCTCGCAATAGCTTGAATCAATTGCAGCCCTAGCAGTATTCTATCTCTGGTATTTTAATACCAGAGAAGGTATTAATAGGTATTAAAAGACCTTCCGCCTTCCTTTTGTATCGTCTCACGTAAAATACTGTATTCATTTTCCCCAGAAAAATGAATAGAATATATTATTATCATCTGCACATGCCACTAAAGTAGAGGGTCTCGCTTTAGTGCAAGTTCTCCGTGTCGAAGCGTCGCAAACCTTGAAGTGCAAACTTCTAGCCGCTGCTGCATCCCGGCGCCATGACGCTGTCGATCCAGGAGGCCTACTCCACGCTGGGGGTGACCCGCGACGCGTCGGCCGAGGAGGTCAAGAAGGCGTACCGCAAGCTGGCGCTGCAGTTCCACCCGGACAAGAACTCGGACCCGGCGGCCACCGCCCAGTTCCAGCAGCTCTCGGCCGCCTACAAGCGCGTGGACGACCACCTGAAGCGCGGCGGGTCGCGGGCCCACGACGGGTTCGAGGGCCTGTTCGGCAGCGAAGACGAAGACGAGGACGAGGAGGCGTTCGACTTGGGCGGGATGCCGACCATGGAGGAGATGCTCTTCATGTTCGACGTGCTCTTCGGAGCGCCCCCGCCGCCGCCGGCCAATCGCCGCGAGCGACGCAGGATGGCCAAGAAAGGGGGAGGCGTGCGCGTCAACATTGGACGCAGAGGCGGCCGCGGCCAGGGCTTCCCGTCCTACATGGAGCAGGAGCTCATGGACATGTTCGCCCACGGCATGATGTTCGACGACGACCTGTAAGGAGGGGGGGGCTTTGAGTTACGTTCTTTGGGTTGTTTGTTGGGGCTCAATGCGGTTCTTCTCTATTGCAGGTCGGAGGACGAGTTCGAGGCCTTCTTCGGACGCTCGGGGATGGGCTTCGGCGTGCGGAGCCCGAGGGAGGAGGACAAGAAGCCGAAGAAGAAGAAGGCTGCCCAACCTGACGAGGAGATGAAGCCCAGCTCGGCGAAAGCGAGCCCCACGACGAAGAAGAGCCGCGCCAAGAAGAGCCCGAAGCCCGCTCCGACGATCGGGAGCAAGGTCTGCATTAACGGCATGCACGCGGGGGTACGTACACAGTTTGTTTGTTTTTTCATGGATCAAACATCACTAAATGTTTTTTATTTATTTATTTATTTGCGTGCACTGGTTGCAGGTGGTCAAGTTCAAGGGCCATGTTCACTACGCAAAGGGCGAGTTTGTGGGCGTGGAGCTGAGCTCTCCGATCGGGAAGAACGACGGCTCTATCAAGGGGGTGCGCTACTTCGAGTGCTCGCCCAGCCACGGCCTCATGGTGCGTCCCAACGACGTCACCCTAGCTGCGTGAAGTGCGTCAAGTCAAGTCGTGTGGTGGTAAGGAGCCGATTTTTATTTGTTTCATTGCTACGCATGGATTATGAGTGTGAGTGAGAGAACAGCGAGAAAAAAAGCAACACGATACGGTCTTCTTCGGCTCTGGGGGTCTTGGCATGCGACATCAACGGCGTGCTTGCTTATCGCTTGAGGTGGCTCACGTATTTGAACGTCAGGTAGATGGCGAGCTGCACCACGAACCAAATGACGATGAGGCCCGCCATGAAGTTGTACTTGCGCTCCGGCCGGAAGTCATACGTCTTCGCGATGAAGTCGGCCACTGTCATGTCGGTGGTTGTGTTGCCCGAAGTCACGGCGATGATGTCCTGGCTGTCGCCGAACTGCACGCCAACCAGAGCAGCCAGCGAGTAGCTCGACGGGATCAGATACGTGAACCACTTGTAGCCCACCTTCATGGCTGTGCGAGGCAGCAGGTAGCCCGAGAACAAGTTGAACAGACACGACAACGCACCCACAGCCACGTTCGCCACCTTCTCGTTCGGCATCAGAGCAGACATCCACTGACCGATGTACGTGCACGCCGACGTGTACAGGTAGAAGACGAACAGGAAGAAGAAGAAGTCGCCAGCATTGTCGCTCCAGCCCACCAGCCAGTACTCGATCGTCACGAACAGGATGATCACCACAATCAGGTACGGGATCTCGGCGAACCACAGCGACAAGCTGTACGGCAGCGGGCTGTAGTAGTTCGACATGCGCTCGCGGTAGTACACGGCACGCTCGGCACAGGTCACCTCGATCACCGTCATGAGGTTCGTCACGCCGATGAAGTCCATGCTGTTGTAGATGAGACCGATGTGCGAGTTGATGCGCTTCACGCTGTCGGCCGACAACTGGTAGAACGTCGTGCCGAAGATAATGGCGAAGATCGGGAACAGGAACACTCGCATGAAGTTGTACTGCGGGTTGCGCCAGTACGTGAGCTGCTGCTTCTTGGTCAACGCACAAAGCTGGTTCCAGAAACCAGTGGCAATCGGCTTGTAGTTGAGTGTCGAGTGGCAGACGAAGTCTTCCGACACTTCAGCCAATTCAAGAGTACGCGCACGGTTCGACTTGTACAGCTCGCTGTTCTTGTACTCCACTGAGTAGTCCTTGACGTCGCGGCCAATGCCAGCGCCGATCACCTCGAGCATGTACGTGGCCGGGTTGTATTGCGGACGAATCTCTTCCGTGCCAGGAATTGACGCGAAGTACTCGAGCATCTTGACTGAGTCCACGCCGAGGTCGCCGAAGTAGGCCGTGTATCCACCCTTCTGCAGCAGAAGCAGGCCGTCAAACAACTCGAAGATCGAAATGCTCGGCTGGTGGATCGTACACAGCACCGTCCGTCCCGTGCGAGCAATCGACTGCACTCCGCGCATCACAATCAGAGCCGAACGCGCGTCCAGGCCACTCGTGGGCTCATCCAGGAACAGGATGCTAGGGTTTGCAACCACCTCGACACCGATCGTCACGCGCTTCTTCTGCTCCACCGACAGGCTGCCCACCATTTCACTAGCGATCGACTTCAGTTCGAGTAAATCAAGCGTTTCGTGTACCAGGTTCATGCGCTCTTCCTCGGTGAAGTTGGGCGGGAGTCGCAGCTTCGCTGAAAACACCAGCGCCTCGTAGATCGTAGCAGCCTCCGAGTGGATGTCCATCTGCTCGCAGTAGGCCGTGATGCGGCTGAAGTTGGCCGGGTCCTTGAGCTCACCGTTCACATAGATGTCGCCCACGATGCGTCCCCCAGTCTTACGGCCAGCGATGACGTCCATCAGCGTCGTCTTACCGGCACCCGTTGCGCCCATGAGTGCCACCATGCGACCAGGCTCGAAGTGTGCCGTGATCTTCTGGAGCAGTTGCCGCTCTTCACCCGAGGGCAGGGTCACGTAGTAGTCCAAGTCCTTGATGCACAGGTTTGACGGCGTGAACGGAAGACCGCCACCCTTGACCTTCGTCTGTCCGACTTCCTGCAGCGCAGTGGTCGGGGTGCTCACCTCGACGTACACACTGTGGGCCTCCTCCTCATGGTTCATGGCCTTCGCACTCACGCCCTTGAACTTTTCGTACCGGATGAAGTGCAGCGCCAGCGCATTGAAGCTCGTGAACGCGAAGTAGTACACGATGAGCACCGCAACTCCAAACCAAATGTAGCCCGTGCCTTGCTTGATGGAGAAACTCTCGAGTTGGGCCTTGCTCACTGCAGGTGAATACCGATCGCTGGAGAACTCCGACAACATGTTGGCTCGCAGCGCCCACGAGATCGGAGAGAACCAGTACATCCAGATCCAGTAGTCCGGGATCAGGTCGGCCAGGATAATGTTGCCCGAGAACAACAGGAAGAAGCTCACGGAGATGGCGGCCAGCGCCTGGCCAATCGTGATACTCGGTGCCAAGGAGCTGAGCATTGTCATATACGCGCTGATGGCGTGCTGGAAGCACAGCAGCACCAAATAGAACACGATGTACTTCTCGAACGTGCGCGTGAGGCCGCTCATGAAGTAGAAGAACGTGCCCAGCACGAAGGACACCGCCATATTCACCGGGATCTGCACGACGCTTTCAGCAATAGCATAGGATGACGTGCGGAAGAAGTTGCGCGGCCGCTGCTTGTAGAAGACCTTGCGCAGCTGGAACGAGATGGTGATCTGCTGCCACGCCTGACGCTGGAACAGCGCGATGCTGAAGAAGATCATGCGCAGGTAGTACGTCGAGCTGACGTCGAAGTACAGCATGCCCATGACAAGTCCAATGATCAGTGCTTCAATAAGCTTACCCCATAGAAGCGGCGGGTCACGCAGCCACACCAGCTTCTGGCGGTTCAGCAGCAGCAAAGTACTGGGGATGAACGCCAATCCGAACTCGGACTGCTGCTTCGAGCGGGCCAGGTTGGCCACGCTCTTGGCCTTCTTGAAGTCCTCGGGGCTCTCGAACTGGTGCTCGTTGAAGCCCTTGCCGATAGCCTCGTCGGTCTTCTTGTAGATGCTCGATTGGCAGAACAGGTTGTTGAAGTCTTCCGACGACACGGGCAAATCCTTCACCGGAACGGAGCCATTAGCGTAGCGGTGGCCACGGCCCGACGTCACTTCAATCAGGAAATCGGCCGGGTCCACACGAGGGGGGCACGTGAAGCCACGCTCCTCAAAGTAGTCGAGGATCTCCGTCCTTGGTCCATGGTACATCATGTGGCCCTCGTTGATCATGAGAATGTCATCAAACATCTCCACGACTTCGGGCGTCGGCTGCAACAGGGCAATCACGGCCGACCCTCCCAGCGTCTTGCACCACGTACGCAGCGACTTGATGATGTCGAAGGTTGCGGCACTATCTAGACCCGTAGAGATCTCGTCACACAGGAACAGACTTTGACCGCCGACCAGCACTTCACCGATGGTCACGCGCTTGCGTTCGCCACCGCTCACTCCACGCAGCAGCGCATCGCCGACGACAGTGTCGGCACACTCCTCCATGCCCAAGATCTGGATGAACAGCTCGGTCCTCAGGGCCGCGATGTCCCTCATCTCCTCCGGTTGGTCCTCGGGCCGGCCGTTGACGCACATGTCGGCGAACTTGAACGTCTCCCTCACCGTCAGCGTCGGGATGTGGTTGTCCGTCTGGTCCACCGTGCCGGCCAGCTTGATGAGGTCGATCTCGTCCCCTCTCAGGCCGGAGTACAGGATCTCGCCACCCAGCTTCGTCTTGGCCGAGCTCTTGAGCTTGCCGGCCAGCGCCTTGAGGAACGTCGACTTGCCGGCGCCCGGATTGGCCAGGATCAGCGTCAGTGTCCCGGGCTTGATGATGCCGCTCATCGGGTGCAGCGCGTGCTTGGTGACCATGGCCGGCCGCTTCCAGGGCGTGAAGATGCCGCGCAGGTGCGAGCCCACCGTGCCGTGGTCCTCCGCCGACGCGGGCACCTGCACCGAGAAGGACAGGTTCTCGAAGCGCACCTCGGGCGTGGGCAGCTGCAGGTTGATCTTGCGCGACAGGTGGTCGTACTTCTTGTAGAAGCGCTCGAGGCCGCCGTTGAGCATCGTCTCGAGGTTGTCGGCGCGTAACGTGCTGTAGCGGCTGGCCATGGTGTCGCCGGCGCCGTGCGAGTACGGGTCCTGCAGGCTGCGGAAGTTGAGCGAGCGGTAGACCTCAGGCACGTCTGGGCCACCGTCGGCGCTGGCCTCGGGCTGCAGCAGCTTCAACTTGTCCTTCTCGTCCTTGGCCATCGCTTGGAGCTTCGAGTTTGAGTGGCAACGGCTTGAGCTGCAGACGGCGAGTTGGAAAGTGAGCGCTCGGGCGCAAAACGCCAACGCGCCCTCTGATGCTTGACTTGAGGGAGAATGTCCTCATTGAAGTGGGATAATGGATGCAGAAAAAAGGCATATCGGAATCGCATAGTTGATATGGGTATCTTACAAAGCGTCAGCCAGACAGCCAATCAGAGAGCTAGGACCGTGAGAGATGTTAAAAATATAGTGACCGATAAAAATAAATTTACATGAATAAAAATGCATCAGTTACGGCAAAGAGTGATACCTACTTGGGCTTTATATTGAGCTTCTAGTTTTTTTTATTTCTTAAAAGAAATTCGATGCTGTGCCGCTGAGTAGCATTAGTTTCGGCAGAATTCGAAGCTGCTGTAGCATTGGATTCGGCAGAAATCGAACTCATTGTTGCTGTACCTTACTTTCCTGAGTAAGCATGTATCTTCGCCATGTACGAACTCGCTCGAATTCGGGTAGATGAAGGGCGCATGGGTTATGTGTATAAACATGCCTTAGGAAACGCCTTAGAAAATGACTCAAAGCACCTACAAAATGCAATCTAACTGAAAGTACTGTGCCTCGCAGAAATTCGCATTGCCATTTCAAGACACCTTGGGCAATTCTTTTGAAATTGAAAGGTAGTTTAGCCAATCAAAACGCGTATAACTGCTAAATGTTACGAAGAAAGCATTTTTGAAGAAAATGAGAGCCTTTTTACTGCCAAATGAGAAAGACCGAAAGTAATCTTAGGTACGGTAATGTAAAATACTGCCGCAATGATAAAATAGTACCAAAACAGACTAAGGTATTACTCATTACATGTTATATTGTCATTACTAAAGAAATACATACCGTACCAACAAATTGCAGCCACTTTATAGTGTTAGGTATATGTTCTTCGCGTAGGAATATGTTTAATGTTGTAGACACAAATTTAATAGAAAAATAGTACACATATCACATTTGTTTTCGTAAAGAACTATACATATTTGATGTTTGGCATGAAATATACATTAAGCGGATGCTATGCCTTTATATAGAAGATTTATTTATATAATAATACATGTAGTATTAATACAATTTAGCTGCATATTGATTATTGACAGATATAAATGAAAACCGATTAATTACGACCGTCCACGCATTTATCTCCCGTTTATATTGCTTTGCAATGATTTTGCCGACCATTTTAGACGTAAACATGGCAAAACCTGCTCCTAAATATGTGTGAAAAATATATACGGATTGCTAAAATTATGCATACATCCACCCTCTTATGCATAATTGCCGTGTGTCTAGGTGCTTGTGGATAAAAGCCGACCGAATTGCAGCTGCAAAGCCACAATTGCACTTTCAAAAGTGCAATTGTGGCACTTTTAGCGTAAATCTAGGTATCCACCCATTTATGCACCTCGATTTATCGTAAATCTAGCAGGTGGTCGCTATAAATACTCGCCTCATATTGCTAAAATCATTGCAAAGCACAGTAATTTACGGTTCTTTCTTTCTAAGTTTATATAAATAAATTTAAAGGCCTTCGTATATAAGTTTTGACGACCTTTCAACTTCAAGGTGTGTCCGACGACTAGGAAGCAGCGCGGCATTCTTGGTTTCGCTCAAATCGATCCATGTGGCTGGAAGAGCTACCCGCGGAGGTGCTAGAGGCTGTCGGCGGCTTCCTGACAGGCTTTGATGCCTTCCAGCTATCGCACACCAGTAGCTGGTGGTTCCGCTTGCTGTCGGACGGCCTGCTCTGGCACGAGCGTCTGGTACATGGCACTGTCCCGGAGAACCAGCAGCACTTGTTGCACACGTGGAAGCGGCGCTACATGCAGGCGAGATCCATGATGTTCCACGGCCTGGACACCAACG
Source organism: Phytophthora pisi (assembly GCA_024679225.1). Taxonomy (NCBI): domain Eukaryota; phylum Oomycota; class Peronosporomycetes; order Peronosporales; family Peronosporaceae; genus Phytophthora; species Phytophthora pisi. The sequence goes on from JAIKVJ010001995.1 coordinate 10,316, forward strand.
ACAACGACGAGCTTGTGCGCGCTTCCTACGCCTGCGTCGAGTACCCGCCGCCGACGGACTGGGGGCAGTTCCGTCGGATGTACTTCGCGCTGAAGACCATGCATGAGGAGAGCTTCAGCTTCGACCTGTGGTTCTCTCTGCTGCCCAAGCACGAGACCAAGTACACGGGCGGGGTCATCTTCGGGCTGCAGTCCGAGGAGCGGGACAGCCGGAACTGGCCGCAGTACCATCAGCAGTTCGTCATGGTGGACTCGAACAGCAACCTCTACTGCTCGGTGCTGGACGTCAGGACGCCGGTGGCAAAGAATCTGAAGTGCGATCGATGGTACCATATCGTTCTGACCTACGATCTCGGCCACCAGCGACAGAACGTCTACTTGGACGGAGAAAAGGTCTGGTCGATGACGGGGGCTTTGCATCGCGAGTGGCAGCACTTGCTGCACGAACAGGTCGGCTCGGGCTACGTCACGGCCGGCGGGGGCGACTTCCCGCACGGAGACTTTGTCGGCTGGTACGGCTTCCACGGGTTGCTGGACGAGTTTCGGTTCTACGGCGGCGTGCTGCCTCTGGACGAGGTTCGGCACCTGGCTCAAGGTGGGGAGCTGTCTCCCAAGCGGCTCAGCGGGACGCTCAAGTACCCGGGCATTCGAGGCCCGCAGTCGCGTATCAACGTGGAGCTCGTGGCGTGCACGCGGCCGGCCGAGGGCAGACCCGTGGAGATCGTCGCGGTCGAGCAGAGGCCGTCGTTCCCGCCGAAACCGTGCCGCCCTCGGGCCGTGTTCGCCTGAGTGCTCAGCCGAGGTCAACAAGTCCATGCACTGGTTCATAGTATTCCTGGTAGCAAATAATTACATGTAGCAAAGAATTCCTGGTTCATAGGTTTCATAGTTTTCATTGTAGCTACAAGTATAAAATGTTAGGTTCGCGGCGATGTCGGCGATGTTCCGGCCTTGCCCATCTTCCGGCCACTGTCCGCAAGATAAGACGGTGCCTTGAAAGCCTAGAGAACATGTACATAGAGGGCTCGCTCGCCGCGTGTTATGCAGCTCAAGGACCTCCACGCGCGCTTGAGGCAGTCTTTGAGCGCCGATCCGGCCTGAGACTGCGATACCCGGGCGCAGGCGAATGTACTTCGTGCCAACTCGGAGGGGCACAGCCCAAAACGATATCTTTGCGTTGTTTTGGGTTACATGCGCGAGAGACAGGGGTCCTCCTTCAAGAGAAAGGGGTCCGAATGCGATAGACAAGTCAAAGTGATGCTTCATTCATACTTGGTTTCACTATCAAAGTTACCGTTGGGCTACCTCCTCCAGGAATTTTGGGCTCCTCACGTCAACAAGCAGATTCACGCCGTTCCGCTTGCTTGAACGGCTGTCGATGGTACCTGCTTCAACGAGCGCGTGGCAAGCATAAGCGCGCTTAAAGTCGCTCAGTTGAGCGTGAGGAGACGTGGGTTACTGTAGCCTATAGAGGCTAGCGGTGTCAGGCACCTCCATCTCGGTCAGACAAGGAGGCTTCTCGTTGTCGAAGCAACCGTTCGGCTCCGCTTTAGCAGTTGGACTGCTGTAGTGGGCACGTAGCTGCCGTTAGCGGAGACCGAGACGTAATGTAATTGACTGTACAGTTACTAACTATGGAGGACCAATGCCGCGGATTGGCTGACTTTCAAAGTTTATGATGTTCCGGCCTGTCCACGACACCAACACTCTGCTCAAGAGAATGATCGATTCTTTTGAGCAGTGTCCTTTTGCGAATCGCTCTCCCCCTCGCAGCCGCGCGTTCTTCACGCTGGCACCCACGCCAGACTCGGGCAAGTGCAACTTGACGTGCCTCGGGCACGTCAAGTTGCACTTACCGCGAAAGGAGATGGGTAACCCTAGACAGCGGCGACCTCACGCGCGACCTCACCCCGCCTGGTCGCGACGCGATGATCGACTTGATCTCCTGAGATTGAGAGTGAGACTGCCGCGCCGACAGCGGCGGACGGCAAGAGCCGAGTGGCGCACAGACAAAGTGGTCAGGACACTACAGTACACACTATGCGAGACTCTCGGCAAGAGTTTGAATAGTTTTTCTTGCACACGAAGTCTTGCGATGGTCGTGAACCAATAAACCTTGGCGAGGCACACGCATCCCAAAACGATATCCTTTCGTTTGTTTTGGGCTCGAATGCAAGCGACAGGGGTCCTCCGGCGAGAGAAAGGGGTCCGAATGGAGTCAGCGCTGGGCTCTTTGGGCTACAAAAGTGCTGTGTACAGCGTGTGGGGCGCTCTGCTCGAGTTAAAACAAGAGTCTACCGTCTCCTACTTAGACGCGGGTTTCCTTTGCGCAGAGGCTGATGTCCTGCACGGCCGCAAACGTAGATACAGTACCGGTATAGGCGCCGACCAGGTTCATGCCCAGTACAGCAACGCTGCAGTGAATGCACTCGCGCCAATGCCGAACTGAGCAGGCAGCGAAGCGCGCTTAAATAAATAGTAACGATGCCAGCCTGCATCTGGCGAATGGTTTGCGCGGCTGATCCTTCCTTCAACGCCCTGCTACCTAGACGCTTTTCCACGAAGCCTTCGTGTGCCGATGTTTAACATCATGACCGTATTTTCCATCGCTGCTGCTTAAAGTGCTTTTTTAACTTCGAGTGCTGTATTCGATATGGTCGCGATAACCTTGCAACGAACATGGAACACCTCCGGCTGCAGCTTCATGTGGCAAAATGAACAGGCACCCATAGAGGCTGTGAAGTCGGCAGCCTACTTTACCTGCAGATTTGTGAGCCGAATGATGAGTGAAGGAGCTTGCGGCCACGAGGAGGTAGACATTCACGAAAAGTCAGCGGCAACCCCACGACACACCATGCGTGTAGAGGCCTCACAGGCTTTGAAGATCTTCACGCGCGGTCGCCATTGAGTTGAGATCGCATTGGCGCGATTCGAAAGAGCCGAGGGGGGGCAGACAACAGAGCCATGGACTGCATGCACCGTTCGAATGCAATGCACTCAGTGCATACGGAGCCTTCTTTGAGGACCAACCCGATGCTGGCAGTGGTCGCTGACGACGCAGCCGACAGGCACAGCCCAAAACGATATCTTTTCCCGTTGTTTTGGGCTATGGGCGCAAGCGACAGGGGTCCTCCTCCAAGAGATAGGGGTCCGAATGCGGTGGCATACTGAACGCAAGTGAAAGTGATGCGTCTCGCGATCACGTGCACACTTGGCTTCACTATAGGAGTCAGCGTTGGGCTCCGGAATTTTGGGCGACTTCAAAGTGGATCAGCTTTGCAGATTCATTCTTCATTCTTGCCCTGGTTGCTTGGTACCCATTAGATATGAACTGCTACGAGAACGTTTGCAGCGCGATAGTCGATGCACTACTGTACACTAAGGTGTAGTCTCGACGGCGAGGAGGCATGCATGAAGGCTCTTCCTTCGTGGTTGTGGTCGGCGCGACACGCAGACCGCCTCGTAGCCTCACGTTTCCCCAATGCATGTGGTGTCCTTTCATGCGGTTGAATGCTCGGCCGCCTAACCTCGCGCATAGGGCGTGTGGGCTTGTACCGACCGTAGCAAGTTGAAGCAAGATAGGAAACAGGGCTGTAGCAGAAGGTGAAAAGACGTCATTCAAATGTGCAACATACAACAATGTACCAGGTACAGGGCTACAGTACATGGATATCCACCATACAACTTCGGCGCAGCGCTCGCTTATCGCTTGAGGTGGCTCACGTACTTCAGCGTCAAGTAGATGGCGAGCTGCACCACGACCCAGATCACAATGAGGCCGACCATGAAGTTGTACTTGCGGTTAGGCCGGAAGTCGTACGTGATCTCGATGTAGTGCGCCACCGTCATGTCCGTGGTCGTGTTGCCCGACGTCACCGCGATGATGTCCTGGTTGTCACCGAACTGCACGCCAACCAGCGCCGCAAGCGAATAGCTCGACGGCATCAGATACGTGAACCACTTGTAGCCGCGCCTCATCGCCGTGCGAGGCAGCAGGTAGCCCGAGAACAGGTTGAACAGGCACGACAGCGCACCCACAGCCACGTTCGCCACCTTCTCGTTCGGCATTAGCACCGACATCCACTGGCCCACATACGTACACGTCGACGTGTACAGGTAGAACACGAACAGGAAGAAGAAGAAGTCGCCAGCGTTATCGCTCCAGCCAACCAGCCAGTACTCGATCGTCACGAACAAGATAATCACCACAACCAGGTACGGGATCTCGGCGAACCACAGCGACAAGCTGTACGGTAGCGGTCCGTAGTAGTTCGACATGCGCTCGCGGTAGAACACGGCACGCTCGGCGCAGGTCACCTCCAGCACCGTCATCAG
>JAIKVJ010001996.1:0-13826 GCA_024679225.1 Phytophthora pisi
TAGTGGTACGGTTAAGACTGGATTAATACATTGGCCAGCTTAACCTACTCTAGCGATCTTTCTCTCGAGTGCAAGTCCTCGATCGACCAGATACTGCTTGGCCGGCGATCGCTGCATCTCTCAATCGACCTCGATCCCACTATAGGAAGCGGCAAGCAACTCAGGAAAGGAAGGAACACACCCGGAAAGGCAACCACAGGCCGTGGATCTACTCCAGGCCGACCGATCGCAGCGAACAACCCTCGATCGGAGCATATACTCGGACGCAGAGCGAAGATTCCCGCGCTGCTCCACAACCTATCCCCGCGTCACGCCAAGACATTCGATCTTCACCAAGTGCTGCATCTTCGGAACCCCGAGAGAGCAGATCCAGCCCGCCGACGGGTACACAAGGTGAGAACAAGTTCAGCCGAACACGGATCGTTGGGGGACCCCCTCCGTAAGTCGGTGGCTGGGCGCTGGTGGGAAGCTCGATCAGGCCTTAACCAGATTTTGGCCGATCCCGCTACACCACAATTACGCGGTCGTCCAGTCACACCACTGCTCTGAACGTCATGTGCACCCGGCTTGGTATTGCGCCCCCCAAGAGTTTCCTCTACGGGGCAGCATCTACAGTGGCAACTCAATCTGGAAAAGCAACGTGTAGTTTCTGCTTTGGCGCTGGAGCACCAGATGAGTCTACAAGACATCGTGGAAGTAGTCCGAGCTCAATCCAGTGGTGATCCTCGTCCGAACAAAGCGATGTATCCATCCCGGTTCGCCAGCTTGCTCGACGGGTACAAACACAAGAATCTCTTGGTACAGACCGCGCGCGAAGGGATTCAGCCATTGTGGAAGGTGGAAAATCCCATGCAAACGAATCCGATGAAAAACAACGGGTCTGCCTCTGTGCCAGTCAAAATCATGAAAGGCGACGTCAAAGGTGCCTTTCGTCACCTCATGCTGGCAAGCGAGCACGTTCGATGGATGGCAGCTACCATACTAGAACTGGGAGTCCTCATCATCGACATGCCCGCTCCCTTCGGTTGGACAAGCTCTCCTGCATTTTACAGTACGTTCGGTGGTGCAATTACGTGGCTAGTAAGCCGAGAGTGCCCATCCATGGACCCGAGTACCAGCGGTCATGAGCTATTCTTCGCGTATGAATGGGTGGACGATCACGTCCTCGTTGAGCCGGAGCTCAACAACAGACTCCAGCTAGCCAATGAGGCACTGCGGCTTTCCATGCTCGCGATTCTGGGTCCTGCAGCAATCAACGAAGAAAAGTTCTCGACGTGGGAAACTCAGCTTCAGGTGCTGGGGCTTGAGTTTGACACCGACGCCTGCACGATCTCCATGCCACGGGACAAAATAGCAAAGGCCCTCGGGAGAGTCCAGTCACTGCAAGTACAAACACAGACTACCCGGACCCAGCTTCAACAACTATTGGGCAGTCTACGGCACGTGTGTTCTGTCTTCGCGCCGTTAAACCGTTCTACCAATGCATCCTCACTGCATGCGTCCGGGCCCCCCCTCGGTACGGGAAAGTTCCAGTCGACGAGGCGGTCCGAGGCGACTTACGATGGTTTGCAATGATACTCAGCAAAGGCCAGCTCCGCACATTACCTCGTGCAATTTATACTTCAACCCAGCCAGTCGATGTCCACATCTACATGGACGCGAGCAACAGCGGACTCGCTGTACTCAACCCAGCAACGAGGCAGTACATCCCGGTTCAATTTGATGCGGAAGAACAGAGACTGATACAAAGAGCAAGTGGCTGCAGTGGCTTCAACATCGAGAGCTCGATGCAACTTTGCGTCGCGCTAGCTGCATGGCCTTTCGGGCCAGCATGGGCAACTCAGCACACTGTTTTAACCAAAGCATGGTCCGACAACACTTCTGCAGTATCCTGGACAAACCGGCTAGCATGTAACAACCCGCTTGCGCAAGATTTGAACCGCGCAATCGGACTTGCTGAGGCTGTTTTCGGCTTTCGCATTCTGTGCGGACATCTCCCTGGATCCTCCAACACGATGGCAGATGCCGGCTCGCGTACCTGGGCGCCACCTTACGACAAGCTGTGGGCTAACCTATCGTCTGCATGCCAGTGCCACCAACTCTACGCAAGGTCTACATGACCTTCTCGTCCACCTTCAGTCTCACGCGTTGGCCCCAGGCTCAAGGCCAAAGTACGCGTCGACCTGGAAAAAATGATCGACTTGGTGCTTGGAACACGACCTCCGCCCGTGGTTACGAACAGACATCCAACAGCACTCCCATCAACTCGCCTTGTTCGCCGTTCACTATTGGTGCTCAGCTACAAGAACAGCAGGAAAGCCGCTATCCATGACCACCGTGCTGTCCGCGGTTAGCCACATCTCTTGGTATCATATGCGCGAGCGAGGGTACTCCGTCGGTCTCCACGTAGGACACAAGTTGGCCGTGCACGGGATGCAGAGGCTGTCTCCACCTTCTCGCCAAAAGGAACCTGTCACACTCGCAATCCTGCGAGAGCTCCGATCACGGTGCAATTTCCGAACATCCCACGATCGCGCACTCTGGGGGGCTACGGTCGTGGGCTTTTTCTTCTTGCTCAGAAGATCCGAATATCTCGCGGCGGTAGCCGAGTCAAGGCATACATTATCCGCACAAAGGACGTCAAGTTTATCACCAAGCAAGGCATCAAAACCGACTCCATCGACATGACTGCTGCTGTGTCAGTACATTTTCGGGGCAGCAAAACGGTTCAAACGGGCTCAGGAACAACAAGAACGCTTCACCGATCCGGCTCGGTTCTAGCCGCATGGGAGCTCGTCCAGATTGCCAACAGCTTCGGCAGCAACGAAGCTCTCTGCTCAACTGCACCAAGCAAAGTTCTCGCCGCGAACACACTCAGCAACGCGATCAAGCGGGCTGCACAAGCCATTGGGGCCGACCCGACGCGTTTCGGTACGCACTCAATGAGAAGCGGTGGGGCCACAGCAATGTTCACCGCCGGTGTTGACCGTCTCGCCATCAAGCTCTTCGGCAGATGGACCTCGGATGCGTTCGAGCGATACATAAGAATGAACGAAATGGTCGCCAACTCACTGGCCCGAGACATGATGCAACAGGCACTGTCACGTGTTAGCCCGGCAGCGCCGGAGGGGCTTTATCCACCTCAACACTCGAGCTGGATTCGCTAACACTTCAACATGACTCGACTGCGCCCCCATCGCTGAATGTGGTTGACGGAAATATAGCCCCCTTTGACATGAGCATTGCGGTATTTGCACGGCGGTAGGCACAAGAGGTGGGTTACTGGGGTCACACAGTCGAGCGTGATAATGACGTTGGTTATAATGCTTTTTGGATCTGGCTAGGTTGGACAGAAGGGCGACAAGCATGGATCCGCCAGCAGCTGGGCCAGCGCTTCGTTTTATAAAACTTCAGAAGGGGTCGGCTTGGCGACAAACTACATGGGGGCAAACGCGTAACTACGCTAGGTTAATGTGTGGATGGTATGAACGCGCTAGCGGTAACGGTGGTGTTAGCACGGAGCATTATGTTCCAACAGAGGTGATCGACGGCGGAGTGGTAAAAACAGTAGCCACCCACCTTGCTAGAAGGTTAGACAGCAAATTACAGAAAATGTCACACTCCGCGCCCACGGATGACGTGTCGCCAGGTCAGAAGCCTGCGGTGGGAATACATTGGGGGTAGACCACGACAAAATACAAATAGGAGTAAGTACAACAACATACATGAAAACACACAACAGAGTACAACATGAGAAACAAGAACAATATCACAGTAAACTACGAAGTGCAAATACATCAAAATAATTGTGCAAAATACCACGAAGCACAATATAGCACAGCAACACGCTATACAACACAATAGAATCCAACGAGCAGCGTGCCGCCCCAGTGCACAGTTAGTTGTACGAACTACGTCTCTCCCCGGGACCCATCGGCCCGGGTAACCTGTCGAGTTAACTCGCACCTCGGTAACTGAAGCCGGTAACCGAGGTCGGTATCCGTGGTCCCGTGTCACCGTCTGACATTCTGATGGTGACCCAGTTACTGAAGCCAATAACTGAGCCAATATCACTTTCTGTCTCCTAGTAGAGTTAAACATCAATCGTGTTGTACCCGTGATGAACCCAGCACGCATTTTGAATTCGTCCTGATCGCGCAGATTGGTGATGGGTAGTTTTCCTCTCGAAGCGTCGCTTTTAAGTACAGCAGAATACTTAAAACATTCTGCTGTTTCTTCAAACCATGGCATTAACGTAATGATCTTGAACCAAATTCGTGGACACATGCGTTCATATTGTTCCTCTGTGGCGTAGATCAGCACTTTGACGTGGAAAGTTGTGATCATGACAACTAATTCGTGCTTTGCCACCGGAACGACTGGCAAGGACAAGATGGCCCTCGAATCCTACGGCTAGTCACAAAAAGGCAGCCGCACGGCCAGCGCGGCAACACCAACGTCAGCATGCAAGACCGCTCCACTAATTGAAGCCTAACGCTGTGGTCACCACGACCGCTACGAACGACTAGTTTTCAAGTTGGCAGAGGTGTCTGTGGCGCGCGTCTCGTCGACTACACGCTACCAAGTGTAGTACCGCAATGCTCATGTCAAAGGGGGTTATATGTCATAGGCGGGTATCGTGGAAAGGCACCGTACCTGCCGATAGCCACTTTAGGCAATTTTAGGCACTTACTACAGATATCCTAGTTTAAGCCTATTTTAGGACATTTGGGACGGTTTCAAACGAAATGATGCTTACGAACCTAAGTACGAATCCCGATTTAACGGTATCAATCGAAAGCAGCGTGTCTTGTGCTTCGTTTAAGCTATTGAACGCTCCAAAAGGTTACGAACTCGCGGAGTGACATTGGTCTAGAAAAATTATCTCCATTTTCGGACCCCCTAAATTCCCGATTTTGTTTGGGGCGTGTGACCTCAATATTGTTTCAATTTTAACGCATCGTATATTATCGGAAAGATCGTGCTAAAAGCAATCGAATAAGAGTGTTTTTACGTGTAGTTTTCACTTTCGAAATTTTGGTGTCCGGTTATCCCCGAAAATGATTGGTCAACTTCATACCCGATTATCTCGAAAACTCTAAACGGCACTTAAGCATCATTTCGTTTGAAACCGTCTCATTTGTGATCCCTAAGGGTTGCAAGGCCATTGAGACGCTATACACCAGCCATTCTCGCATTCCACGTTGGCAAGATTGTTGCCCTTCTCTAGCCTGACTGTACTAGCTCGACCAATCATTTCTACCCTTTGATTTGGCATTTGGGCTGCGCATCAAATGCCACAACTCAATTTGCTCTTTCCGATGCGAAGGGGACGATGCCGAATTCATGGCGACGGCCGCAGACGCCGGCAATACCAACGGCAGGCGTACACGGTCGAGTTCAAGATTCAAGTCATCCAGAACTTCGAGGCTTCAGGCAGCATGAGGGCAACTCTGGACCGGTTCTTCGACGGCATGAGTGAGGCAAAGCGAGCCAACAAAGCAAAGCTAGTCTACAAGTGACTTGGCATGCGGTGTGCCCTTGAAGAGCGCGCGCGAAATGGCCGATTGGCATCCCGCCGTGCAGTGCTTCCGGGGTGGGCTTGACCCTTCCTAGCGAGGTTGAGCAGCGTATCGTCAAGTGGGTCAATGATTTCCGGCGTGAAGCGCTCCCGATTTCAGCCCTCGCTGAAGCTGCAGGCGTTGGAGATAGCTCGCAAGGACCGGCTGCGTGCCGCCTGGGTAGCGCTTCTGCGAGACCAACTAAAGCTCTACACCGCGAGTAACAGCACCGAGAAGCTCACAATGCCAGCGCCTCAGCGGTCGACTATCGTGAAATGGGTGGTGTCCGCATGGTAAGCGCTTTCCGCAAATACCATCTCGGCGGGCTTTAGATTGTGCGGTCTAACGGGAGCTGGGGACGATCCTGCTAGCTACGAGCTAGAAGACGACGAGGATGTGCTGGCTTCTATCAACGAAGTCACTAGTCAACTTGAGCAGCTACAATCATTTGAACTTGTTGAAGCCGACATTGTTGAGAGTGCTGTTGTCTAGAATTATGTTTTTTTACATCAGGCTGCATAATTTCATGTCATAAGCGGATTCATATGTTGCACAAGTACCGTTGTTTTTGACCCCCCCTATGACAAGAGCATTGCGGTACTTGTCATGCGAGAAACCAGTTTGAGGGGAAGCAGTTCATTCTCGGTTGGTGAAGGCAAGCCTCAGCAAGACTCATGTAGTGAGTCGAGCTGGTGCAGCCCCCAATAATTGCCGAAATGACCGGGGAAGAACAGCTTGCCGGGCTTGATGCCGACCACCCTGAACGCTACCGACGGGGAACCTTGTATCCAGTCTGACTGGCATCATGTTACTGGGACGTGGAGGAGAAAACCTTCCCAGGATGGCTGACACTTGGCTGATGTGCAGAGCGGGGAACTTGATGTGATGCTGTTCGTTGTTGAGCCTACAGCAATAAATGGCGAGGCATAAAGCATAACATCAGGCCTGGGATGGGCAGTGTTCGAGGGCGTGACTGTAACGCAGGCGAACGAGACAAAGCCAGGCTGCCGCGACCTCGAACCGCGTCTTCGCCTCTCTCTCTCTCTCTCTCTCCGGCTTGACGCCGCATGATCCGAGCAGGACGTCGTAGGTGGCGGTCCCGTTGAGAAGCTTGGCCGAGGTGACGGAGTGTTTCTGCGTGTGCGAGAGGACGTCCGGCGGAGTGAACTTCTGCAGCATGGGCGAGAAGTCGGTGTTGGTCGCTGCCGGCTGGATGTAGCTTGGAGAGAGAGGGGCCGCTGAACGGTTGAGCGTGCATGTCCGGCGCTGTGAGCCAGACGCCAACGCTGTGTCCCACCCTGGGCCTCGTGAAGAGGTAATACTTATCTGAGTCGTTGCCGTCGAGGCTAAGGCGGTCTTGCGTCGGACGGTGGGCGAGGCTCTCGACCTGCTCCAAGTAGTAGTAGTAGTAGTAGTAGTAGTAGTAGTAGTAGTAGTAGTGTGAGGGAAGTGTCGGCCGACGGACGGCGGGAGGGCGTTTTAAATGCTAGCGTCGCGCTGCTGACGCCTGCAGTTCCTGGCCATGGCTGAGCCGCTTGAGTCCGGCGACGCTTGACCGCATATGGCCTGGAAACTCCTCCGAGAATGACTGCCTATTTCTACACTACCTTGACTGGGTCAGAACCGGAGGTTACTTGCGGGCCGAATCCGCCCGGTTGCCAGCTGACCCGCCAACACCTTGAGCTCGAACTGGTTGATTTAGTTAGGGAGTGGACCGATCTTCGAGTCTAGACAAACGTGGTTCTCTTCTTCCACCAGGGAAACTTAATTTCCGTCTTCGCCGGAAATACCGAATTATCGTACTTCGACGTGTGTGAGATATGCATGGCCCGCATTGCAAGCGACCGAAAATGACAAGTGGAAAATGGAAATGGAGGCCTAAGCCAACGCACTTCATGGTGAAGTTGTGCGTTCATCATTCATCACTAATACTAACGAGTCCTGAAGCCATGAAGAAATACATATATTTGATCCGTTGCAAGTATGAAAACCAAGCAAAAAACTTTTATTCCGCCAAAAACAACCTTAATCGTGTGCATTTTGTGAAAAAGTGACGTTGTGCATGCAGCGTCCTTACAGAGCTACACAAGCGCCAGCGCGACGGGTGCACTACTGAAGCATCGTATAAGTAGTTTCAAGGGAAGATATACCTTAGCATGTCACTGCGTGCGGCTACTCAACACTAAAACGCAATACAAGGGCAAGTGGAGCTTGCTAAACTCAACGCGACAAAATGCGTATCTAACCTGTATTCACGAGCCTGCAAGCACTCCTACTAGCTGCTGACGTGCGCAGCTGTGCCTTGCCACTCGGTTGCATGTTCATACGCACGTATGTTGCGGGTCTATCGTCCAAGCGCGCCGCCGCCGCGCGCCACGCATCCCGCCGCTTACCTCGAAGCATGAGAGCGATGGCGAATCAGATTTTTGGTCCGGCACATACTCGTCACATAATTCGTACTTTCCCGTGAAATTGTATGTGGATGTATCCACTCGGAAGCAAAATAGCCAGCAAGCCAAGGAGTTAAAGAGTTGATCATGGTCGATAGGTGAACGTTGGGCCGTACAAAGTAGTATCGGCTTTTCGCACAGTCGGCCCCGGCCAATATGCCGGAGCGGTACTTATGATGTTTGCGAATCAACAAGTTTTACGCGGGCTTAACATAGATGAGGCTGTACTGATTTAATTGGGGACGAAGTCCCCCCTTACATTGATGCACTCACTTTTACTTAGCTTTTTCAAGGGTCCATACCCGTATTTACTTGCACGGGTTAGGGCTGACATTCTAATTGAGTCGCCCATTTTTGACAAAAAATCCTGTGTTTACTGACATTTCTAGAATTGTGACATGTATAGGATTTGAGATTTCACTGCATAAATATGTAGAATTTAGTGACCATATGTCATTAAATCGGAGGTACACGATTTAGAGGGAACTTTCCAAACACAGAAATGCTAATCTGGCTCAGGACGACAGGTGCAGCTTTAGCTAAAATGCTACAGTTTATCGGCGGCGATGATGTGACTAACAGGGTTCAGTAGTAGTCTCCAGAATAGTAGCGATAGTAGTACTAATATCACTACTATTACTATAGTAGCGCTAAGTGGGGCTGGGCCTCATAGTAGTGATAAAGCTATAGTAGCGAGAAAAGAGGTCACTAGTAGTGATAATAGTAGTGCTAATATCACTGCTAATTCCCCGAACTTCAACCCACGTAAAATCTTCAAAAGGCGCGCAAACAGTAGCGCTGCTCGAGTCTCTTCGAGGCTCTTTGCGCGCAAGGTCTCTCAGCCTTCTAAGTTCGTGAACTTCACCCACGAAGCTCAGTCGTCCTGGTCGAACGGATCCACGGTCGATAGATCTTGCTCGAGCCAGCACAATTGGCGTTGAAGCCCTAGTACACCTCCTGCAGCTTGTCGGCAGATATCTTCTCCGACTCGGGGGCGTTCTCGTTCTTGACGTCAATATTGTAGCAAGCGTCATCGGCGCCAGTGCAGAACTCCGACGCGGCCAAGTCCAGCTGCCCAGACGCGCCCGGATCGTGTAGTCGGCGGCTTTGATGGCATCGCCGTTCGACTGGATGGTCGGCGCGAAACCACCCTCGTCGCCCACAGCCGTGGCGTCCAGGCCGTAGCGGCCCTTGATCACCTTCTTCAGGTTGTAGTACACCTCCGAGCCGGTCTCCATGGCCTCCGTGAAGCTCGTGGCGCCCACGGGCAGGATCATGAACTCCTGCATGGCCAGCTTGTTGACGGCGTGCGAGCCACCGTTGATGATGTTGAACGACGGCACCGGCAGGTACAGCGTCGGGATTGTCGGCCAGGTCGCCGATGTACTGCCACAGGGGCTGCTTCTTGGCGGTGGCACTGGCGCGGCAGAGCGCGAGCGACACGCCCAGGATGGCGTTGGCGCCCCATTTCTTCTTGCACCAGCCCCACTCGTTCTGCGTGAGTGAGATCCACGCGCGACTGGAGCCGCATGTTGTTTTCTAACTCGTATTTAAATGTCTGGGCTGTACCAATTGAAGCCGTAACTGGTACAGCTCCATATGTAGGGACTCATCTCATTGGCCGAAAGGGCCACTTAAACGAGTGGCGTGCTTACTTTAGCGAGTGAGGAGGGTGAGTGAACCTACCGCAGCACCCCGTAAAATACATTTCTGTAGTTCGAGCGATCCATAATAGCTGTAATAAGCCGTTAACTTAAGCCGGGGTAGTACCGTACCTTGCTGAAAAAATATGCAAAAGTAAAGGGCTTCAAAGCGAGAGTCAATCGAGAGGTGGAATTTCTGAATCTGCCAATTCGCAAATATGAGGGGTCGTATCTTCCACACGGGTAGACTATACAAAGTTCAAGACAACGAGAGAAACAGTGTAAACGTTTTCCGTAATTACACGTCCAGATTTCACAAATATCTGAAAAACACCTTCAAGTTGAAGGAGTCGAAACGAAAAGTGAGCAGTATACTCTCAGCTTTTCAGGCTGAGAGAATTTGTGGTTCTCCCCCCCCCGCGCTTTGCGCTCTTTCGCTCGTTTCTCGATTCTCAGGTGAAGCCAGACTGATGAAGTGTGCTACGATAGACTGTCATTGGGGGAATCTAGAGGAGACTTCGCCGTGCAGTGTGTGTGGTCGGCCCGTGCATCACTTGTGCAGCAATGAACTCTGCACCAGGCCCGACGTCGACCTCGCGAAAAGGTAGCGCTACCATTAGTGGTCTCTGCACATAACGTCAGCTTACTGATGCTCTACATGCAGGTTCTGCAGCCAGGCTTGCGTGAGCAGGTTCTTCACGACTCCCAGGAGTTCACGCCAAGCAGCCAATCCGGCATATCGTGTTCCAGCAACGCCACTGTGATCGACGTCGCCCAAGATGACGCCGAAGCAAAAGAAGAGCCCGTTAACAGTATCCCCGACCATGTCCACAAGCCGCCAGCAAACTCAACCGACCCGGTGTGGGAGCTGATCCACCGCTTGGATACACTTTCTACCTACAAGGGCAAGACGTACACGCATATTTGTCTGCTTTGCGTGCAGACGAAGACGTGGCAGGACTCACTCAGCCGCGCTGGCAACGCATCGAACGCTACGACCCATCTAGTGTCCATTCATAAGGACCGTGAGTTGGCTATCCAAGAGCAGCGGTGCCAGCTGACCCGTGCAGACCGCTACATGGTGCAGGTGGGGCCCAAAAATGAAGCCAAGCGAGAAGTTTCTCCAAAAGCAAGATCAAAAGCAGACCACCCCCTAAAGCGCCAGAAAACGTTGTGGTCAACTTCGGTGAGCCAGGAGCAGATAACGGGCCATATAGCACGGTGGCTGATTCGTGATGGTGCGTCTTTAAAAAACTTTTATGACTATGAAAGCTGCTAAATCTCATTATTGTTGTGTGTATCTGTGACTAGGGCATGCGCACAACATGGTGACGACTGCTGCTTTTCGTGAAATGCTCGTCGGCATTACGGGTAACCCGAATGTCACTGTACCCTCCAGCAAGACGTATAACGACATTCTGGACAACCATTTCGAGAAGTTGACAGCGGACGCAGCTGAGGTGTTCATCGAAGAGTTTCAAGAGCTGGATGAAATGCCGTTCATGACGGTGGAGCACGACCTATGGACAAACAGCACAAAGAATAACATTGTTGGAGTTTCAGGCAGTTATATCAACCACCAGTGGCGACCCGAGGCAATTCGACTCGACCCTGCAGACGGACTGTGCGATGCACGCACTCAATCTCTGTATCGGCTATGGCATCGGGTTGAAGGAGAATGTGCGCAACGAGTACAAGAAAGACCCAAAGTCGGAGGCTTACGTCAAGACGCGGACTGTTGTGACAAAAGGTGGGGCATTCCCAGAGGGTGGCAAGGTGATTCGAAACCTACGTGCTCTGAACAACTTCTTTGCTTCGAGCAAGTCCCCGGAGCGTGTCGCCCGCCTCAAAGACGTCCCAAAGTTTCACAAGCTACCCCAGCTAGCAGCTTTGGTGGACATCGACGTTCGCGTGGCGTCCATAATTAAGTTGTTTCAGCGTTTGATCATCAACTTTTCCGCGCTCCAGGCATTTTTCCAGAGCGCAAACGTGGCCAAGGACGAGAAGCATGTCTTCAACCGAATCACCGACGCAGAATGGGCGTTAGTGATTCAAATGGAGGCGATCATGCAGCGCGTGGCAGAGTTAGCACTCGTGGAGGCTCAGTCTGCGTCCATTCTTTCTTCGACTATGTATGTGCTGCTGCGTGTGGCTTCCCCTCGCATGAACTCGTACAAGTTCTCAGCCTACTGTATAAATGGTGCTCGTGACACCGGGACGAATGAGAAAGACTTCCCGCGGGTCCAGCTAACGTTGCCCGATTTATCGGGGCTCGCTCAGCGATGCATTACGCGAACACTTCACCAAATTACTGAGCGTCTCCCACAGCCGTCCGTGCCTATGCGTATCGCCTTGCTACTCGATCCAAGCACGAAGTCATCTGCCAAACAATTCCTTCGCGTTCCTGACACAGCGGAGGCTGCCACGGACAAGATATTGGAAGATGCGAAGGAGCTAATGCGCGTTGAGCACCGGGTTTTCTTCAAGGGTCTGCATGCACGTGACACGGAAAACGTCCAGAACGCAGCGTCTGCAACAAGCTCCCCACCAAGAGAGGCTAACAGTGGTTCAGACACTGAGGCCGACTTGCTGTATGGTGAAGGCCGTCTGAGGAGACCAGTGCTGATGCCATGATCAACGCCAAGGCGGATGCGTTGCTGGACCAGTGGTTTGACCTTCGAGTCGATTGGGCTGAGGTGGCTAAAAGGCAGTATCCCGCCAAAGACGAGTACGATACCGTGCTGGCTAAGCTGAGCGTGCGCAACAAAAAATGAGGTGTTCGTGTGTGGAATGTTGAGCAAGTATGCAACAACATTGACGTCTGCAGCTGGTTTCTCGAGGCTGGGCAGAAGGAGTTCCCGTCAGTTGCAAAACTGGCACGCGTCTGGCTGGGACGGGGTTGCTCAACTGCGTTCCAAGAACGCGTGTTCTCTACAGGCTCATTTGTGATGAGTCCACTAAGAACGCGGACTGACAACGAGCGAGCACAAGGGCAGCTGATACTGCGCCACAATCGTCTCGAGCTCGCGCGCATGGAGGAAAGTAAGCGGCAGATCTGGTGAGCTCCGACAGTCTGGATAGTAGTGCTATAGTAGTGGTATAGTAGTGATAGTAGTAGTGATAACTAGTAATTTCGTTTCTTCACTACAAATAGTAGTAGTAGTAGTGATAGTGACTCACGGTCGAATAGTAGTAGTAGTATCACTACTAGCCAAAATATTCACTACTACAGATACCACCCACAAACTGCAAACCGTCTAAATTTATACCCTTGTGGAATCATGATATCTAGGGGAACCATTTCAAGGAGGGAGTGCCCGTCACATTGAAGTACCGCCTGTGTGGTCTACACATCCATTTACATTTGAATCATCCCGCCAAAAGCATGGCGCACTTCAAACCAAATCTTCCCCCGGCACACTCAAGGCAGCCAGGATGCCCGGCCTCCAGAAGCGTACCAAGGCCGCCCAGAAGCGTACCAAGGGTGCGTGGCTAACCATCCAGCAGAAGTGCGAAGTTTTTGAGGAGTACAACCAGCGCCGCCCCCCCTCTCTCGCTCTCTCAACTTGCGCTCTGGGCCAAGGCCACGTTCAAGCTGACGGACCCCCCATCCGAATCCACCATCTCTCGGGTTCTGCGAGATGCAGCCAGCATCAAGACCAAACTGCGTACGGCCACTACATCTAAAGGAAGGACTTTTCGCGTGCGCTGCCCTGAACTCGAAGCCCAGCTCGCGGAGTTCGTCAGCGACTGCCACAGCCAGTTTGTGATCCTCTCTCGTCGGCTCATGGTTAAGAAGGCTAAGAACATTTTGGCAAGCCCAGAGAACCCTCCCCCGCTCAAGCTATCCGTCGGATGGCTTACGCGCTTCATGAAGCGGCACGGGCTGCGCTTCCGTACGATGCACGGCGAGGCTGGATCCGTTGATCTCGCAGCTGTCCAGGAAGGGCGGATGGCAATGCAAGACGTCACGCGGCACTATGCGCCGCGTGACGTCTGGAACATGGACGAAACGGGTCTAATGTACAGATCCGCCAAACAGAAGGGTATATGCAAGGAGAACACCCCCGGTCTCAAGAAAGACAAGACGAGAATTACGCTGGCGCTGGCTGCTGTGGAGTAGCGCCCTCGCGGAAATCTCGCGATGCGATCTCACACAAACTCGGCGCGTC
>JAIKVJ010001997.1:0-13541 GCA_024679225.1 Phytophthora pisi
CGCCCTTGAAGGAGGAGAGGGCGAGGGATGGGGCGGGGGTGGACGGAAGTCATGACACTACAGTGTATAAGCAGACTGCTGCAGAGTAGATCAAGTCCTACTTGCTGGAATGGGATGCATTACTGTAGCATTATAATACGTGTATACATGTAGCGGCTTCTCGCGATGGGCATGAGGGTTCGTACAGTGGCGAATCAGGGGGTCAGTGGCGATCTTCAAGAATCGCCATGTGCGTGATGTGATGTGGTGACGTCCAAGCGATAGTTGTTACTCCACGAACAGTGCTGGCTGCGAAGCCGCAGCGGCTACTCGGGGAAACACTCTCTAGCTTTAGTTTGGCGTTATCTCCAGTGAAGCAATCCACAACGATTTCTGGCATGATAATCACTGGTGTCCACAGTACACTCACCTGTGGAATCTGCCCCTAATCCCCCGCCCCATCCCTCGCCCTCTCCTCCTTCAAGGGCGTTTTCGACCCCGAGCAGTTGTCTCCTGAGGTCCGCGAGCCAAGTCCATAGAAGAGGTGGGGTCTCGAGTTCGTCGAACACGGTCGAACCCTGCTTGGCAATCCGAGATGGCCGCGGTTCCCCCGCCGCCGCCTCTCGCGGTGGCCTCCGCCGCCTTCCTCCGCCTCGAATGCAGCCACGCGCAGCTCTTCCAGCCCGAGTACAAGAGGTACGCCCGCCAGCAACGAATGCGGCAGAATGACCCACACCACGCTATAAGACGTAGCCACAAATACAAGAAAAAAAGAAAAAGAAAATACTTTGCCCTGACGAGCTCATCGAGACACCAACTCACTCACTCACTCACTCGCGTGCATGTCTGTTTGCCCCCTTGCCTGCTTTGATTCCGCCGGTGCTGCTTCTGCCGGCCGCCCGCTCTCGCAGGAGCAACCGCACCAAGGGGCTCAAGATCCTACGGTACGCTTTACTCTGCTTGAGTGAGCTCACTTCTCCATGCCGACGGCAAAGCTGACTCATTGGTGCTGACTGTCCTTCTGTTTGGTCGTGCAGATGCTTCCCGCACTGCTGCCCCGAGCACATCGACCGCAGCTACTGCGGCGCGTCCCTGAGAGTGCGCGTGGAGCTGGCGGCTCCATCCTCAGACGCCGCCACTCCGGTGGACCCGCCGCCCAGCCAAGTGGTGACCGTGTTCGCGCGCTTCGAGGCCACGAGCGACGTGAGTCTCCGACCCGGCGAGTGCGTCGAGGTGGCCAAGATGGAGGCCGGCACGCAGTCCGACGGCAACCTGGAAGGGCAGTGGGTGGCGGGCTCGCTGGACCGGCCGTCCAGACTCGTGGCGACCATCCGCACGCCGCGCACACCGTCGGACGACTACAAGCCGCTCGTCTTCCACCTCAACGGCAAGCCCTTCTCGCGCTGGTACTACGACTGGGAGAGCGGCGCCAACAAGGCGCATCGCCTCAAGAAGCACGTCCTCAAGGCCTACATCGTTGAGCGCTGCGCCGTCGACCGCTACGACAACTTCACCGACTTCACGAGTCGCCACGCGCACACGCAGCTGTACCGCGTGCTCAGCGTCGTGACGTCGCCCGAGTTCACCGTCATTTCGTACCGCCGCGCGCCATCGGAACAGTATCGGTTGCCTTACCCTGTGGATGGCTCCGTGCCGAGCTACGAGGATGCTGCTCAGTTTACACCAGGCGCCGCGACTGGCCGTGACCACGCGTACGAGCACCATCCGCATTCGTCTGCAGGCTGGTCTCCTACCGAGCTGCGGCCCCCGACCGACGACGTCAACTCGGATGATTTATTCAGCGACGAGCACCAGGCCAAGCGTCAGCGCACGTCGCCACTTGCAGCGCGCCCCTCTATCTCTCTGGAGTTCTCGGACCTGCTGCAGGACAAGTTGCAGTGGGAGCACGCGAACCTGTCCGCCGTTGCCGTGTCGAGGAATCTAGCGCTAGCCTACTCGTTCCTGAACTGGGCTCCACTGAGCGCTTATGCTTCATGTGCCGATGAGATCGTTCAGTTGGTGCATTGCAATCTACAGGAATCGCTGCCGAATGAGCCCAGCAAACTCGACTGTTTTTCCAAAATCGTGCTTGACCAGGCCGACACGAGCCAAGGAGCGAACGAGGCTTCGTCCTCTGTCAATGGAAAGCTTGGGGCTGGCGCCACGACTAAAGAGGTGCCTCGCGACCTGCAGAAGCTACTGCGTGCACTCGCACACGCGGCGCTGTGGCTAGTTTCCGCGGACACGATGAAATGGATGCGCGCGTTCTTCCGGCAGTACGCGCGCTCCATCTTGGACAAACACGCGCTCCGTGGCTGCTTCGTACTCTTCGTGGAGGAGCTCCAAGAACGGCTGGACGCGCAAGTACTTCAGCACACAAACCTGCAATGCCTGGCCAACGTGGCCGAGGAGATCATCGCGGCCGTGTCCTCGTACGAATACTTCCACGCGCGGCGACCACACGTACGAGCCATACTGAGCGGCCAGAGCTTCGCATGCTGGAGCGTGTTCGTAGCACAAATGCGTGAAACATATATCAATCTGTCGGCGTATGCCAGCGTTCCCCGTGAGGTCGTCCAGAATCGCGGCAGTCTGGCTTTCAGCGAAGCCCGCCCGCCGCGCAACTCCGTTGAGAGCGACTGGAACGGCTCGTGGCTCATGGACGTGGAAGAAGCCGTGTGGAGACTCAGTGAACAGACCGAGAAGGCGAACGTTGGTAGCGGTAGCGGGTCTAGGGCGATTAGTGACGACACTGGATCGGTCTCTTTGTTGGCTTTGGTCCAGGTCATTTCCCAGTTGGTGCGTCTCGAGGTCGCGTTGAATGTCGAGGCGCGCACGTTAAATATCCGATCGACCGAGGGTGTGGCAGGCGCGCAGGACTGCATGCGCCTAATACTGGACGGCAAGGAGCGCGTGTTTTCGCAGTTTCCCAATGGAATGGCGTCGAGTATCAGCGCAGGATCAAACGGAGACTACATCGCCGAGATGCGCGTGGATCAGTCCGGACGACTCGTTGTGTACCTGCAGATCTTCACTTGGTCAAAGGACGGTCCGTCCTACCACCTACGCTTGCGAATGGAGTGCTGGCGCAGTCAGCGACTGTGCGTGAGCGGCGACGTGCTGGTAACCAGCGCGCCTGCCTCGTTCACATCGGACGGCGCACAGTATCTGGGCGAGATGTCACTACGAGAGAAGCGCGAGGCCGTGGAGAAAGCTTTCTCGCAGCGTCTTCGCGACAACCGCGAGGCGGCGAGGGCCTCGTCAGCGCCGTGGGAAGAATTTGGCAGGTTCCGCGTGAGTTACGTCAAGGAATGATAGCCAGACATGTCGTGGTAATCTGTAGCCGTTGCTGTGCTCAAAGCATGAGGGTGACACAACAAGTGTAAGTTTTCTTTAATCCATAGCGTGATGTATGAGTCTCACACATACGAATGTACGTAGCGCATGCGACTAGCTAGATTTCATCAGGCCACTCCTTCCTTCCATGAGGTTTGCAAGCCGTTCTGCATTTTAACTCTACGAACGCAAGTACCGTCATTATCGCAGGAAATTCCCAACTAATGGAGGGAGATTACTAAATAGGCAAGAAACAGTAGAAAACTTTAACCCAGTGATGGTGCTCACCACTAAAAGCTAGCAACGTATTCACCCCGGCAACCCAAAATTCAGTTTGTTTACTTTTTCCTCCCCACAGATGCGGTTTAGATACGCTGCATAGTGTTACCATCCAGACATTCAGCAAGAAAACAAAACTATAGACACAGTTGTTTGCTTGTTTTTTAGTGGAGAAGTACGGCTTCAAGCAAAAAATAACAACAAATTAAGTATTCAACGTGTTCTCATTAATTGACATCGAGACCCAAAGCTTGTACCACCCGTTCCTCACGAGCAAACAATCCAGTTCACACATCAAGGATCTGTGTGATCATGTAGCACTTTCCAGTGCACGAAGTGTAGGAGCCCACTCTTCAGATGATAGTTAACAGCCTTTAGCAGTCGTTAGCCGCTAGGTAAGTGACAACACTGATCTTCTATCCAAACACAAAAGCCTACATTTATACCCCAGCCCACGTTTGTTTTGTGTGAGAATGCATCTTTCACGATCGATAATGGGGTCGGAAACCCCATTTGCTACGCCACAGCAGTTGCTCGCCCTCGCAGCATCGCCGTTGTGGCCGCAGATGACGCTACCAGCCCAGTAGTGAGCTTCAAAACGGTCTTGTAATCCCCTCCGAAATTCATACCAACGATACAACCCACCAGCGTACACTCCGACCGCCATCCACTCACCGATCGGCCCCATCCGCTCCACATTCGACGCCACAACCGATGCAACACAGTATCTTGCGCGTTAATCGCGGGTTGGTGGCGAGTCAATCGGCAGCCAGGACGAATAGGACCCACCTAGGCAGGAATCCAGGACGAGATGCTCCCTAGGAAACCAAATCCACCTGTCCACCGCGTGGTTACTCATTGCGGACACACAGTACGCACGGAGCTCGATCTATCTTCCCACAAATACGACCCACGATAAGCATTGCTGCGAGAAACGCGCTCGCCTCTCGCCACAAACTTCATAGCTAACTACAGTACTTGACGGCATAGATGCCGGCGAAAATGCCCGTGCTTCACTTCACTATCATTTCATGCCGCCAGACGAAGCAGATTCATCGATCCAATTTACATTTCAACGATTCGTGTAATTTTGTAGCGCATGCCGCCAGACGAAGCAGATTCATCGATCCAATTTACATTTCAACGATTCGTGTAATTTTGTAGCGCTGTCCACATCCCCAAAGCTTTTTCCTCCAGCGCATCTATAACGCCAACTTCAATGTGAAATGGACGGAGATCGCAGAAAACCTGGTCAACTCGATAGCGACCACAACCCGACCGCCACCATCCGCTCCCGGCATGCGTAGCCTTAACGATGCAATTGAAGCTCAGATGCTGCTGAACGACACACCGAATTGACATGGGGTACGCTTGACCATCTACATCACGCAGATGCTAAAACCGTCTCCGAAGCGGTCGCATTAGATTTCGTTATCCCAATGATCATCCTACAACTTCACCACACCAATTGCTCGCACACTCTATCGATCTTTTGTTTTCTGTAAGCGCGAGTGCATTTTTCACGATCAGTAATTGCGTCGGAACTCGGTGATGCTTCGGTACACGAGTCACCCTACTTCACAGCATCGCTGTTGTGGCCACTGTAGATACAATGTGCGCTTCCAAATCGATCCTCAAAAATTGATACTAACTGAACAGTAGACCCCGTACGATCGGTCCGATCTGCTACCGATTCGACGTCACAACTGATGCCGCAGATTAATAAGCGCGTCAAATGCGTGCAGGTGGAGATTCAATCCGAGTCCAAGGAGAAAAGATTCCATCGAGCCAGGAGTCCAGGACAAGATACTCCCTAGGAAACGAAAAGCAACCCATCCGCCGTATGCTGACCACACATTGGGCGTGGTTCACGAACGCTCATCCGTCTATATTCCAGCCAAGGCCACACACCATCAACGTTGCCGCGAGAAAACGCACGCAACATTCGCTACAATCTTCGCAGCTAGCAATTTGGCTGCATCGATCGCAGCAATGCCGGTGCGTCACTTCTCAATCATTCGATGCCGCCAGATGATCCAGATTCGCCGATCCAGTTTACATTTCAGCCGGAAAGCGCAAAACTGCAACCACAAGCTCGAGGTGTTTTCCTCCAGCGCTTTGAAATCGCTTACTAGGTGTCACAGTGCATTGTATCAACGGATAATGAATCCTCACCACGACCACCAGCTCAGCTCAGCATCCGCAGTCTCATAAATACTGCTTGTCCCTCATCAACACACTACTTCGTTTGGAGTGCGTTGGAAGCCTACTACACGCACATGCTGCTTGTCTGCTTTCGATGCGGTCACCTTGCAGTCGATAACACTACCTCACATGTAGCACTGAGTGAGCTCGGACGCCTCGCTGCGGAACACAGCCTCGTCAAGGATTGCTTTTGCATACACAAACACGCGGATGCAGCCGAATCGTCTTTAGAAATCCGCGATTTTGCTTCAGTGTGTAATCCGCGATTTTGCTTCAGTGTGTACTTCGTGAGACGTGATGTTTTGCCGTACTTACGTTGTCGCTTTTCACCATCACGCCTCAGCATCATACTTCAAGTTTCCTTGACACAATATTTCCCTGGTCTAAGTAACATCGCCACACGACGGCCCAGTGCTGTTTGAATCAAACACTGCGCTACCAATTCGCTGAAGATACGCCGGCGACAATCTCCAACGTGATCATCAACTTGGACCACCATCGAGACCCAAGATTTCAAATAATTTTTCTCTAGTAGTGAGATGATGCCAAAAGTAAACCGCTAAAAAATCGATTGTGAACGTTTGGTCCCGCATATTAGTGGGCCCGTCACAGGCAAGGCATTGAGAAGTCGATTTCCGAGGAAGATGCCATACTTCGTGCACCATCCACAGTTCCAACCGACCAAGTTTTCGTGGCCTCGCGTGGTGACCTCAAACACGAGTCTTCACCGTGTCTGGAGCCACATGATTCTACAGTCCTCGAACGACTCTCCTTGAGCACGTGTCTTTGAACACACGGTCGTTTCGGCGGGTCGTTTGCGCTTCTTCATCTGGAAAATAAATCGATAGAGAAAGATCTTGCGTGTCGCCCTGGTGAGGAACACAATAGCAGCAGTACACCAATCTATCATCGTCAGTTCATGATACTCTTCTGTAGATTCATCGACTCTGAACTTGTTCACCACGCACAACAGAGCTAAAGCCGCACATGGCTACATGTAAGAATCAGCCGCCGTACCGTACGCGATAGAGCCCCTTCGCCGATATCGAAGCTTATTCCTGGGGAGACTGCACACATCAAAGGGGTACGTACCAAGTCGCAGGCAAGTCGTGGCCCTGGGGGGGTGGAGATCACAGATGTAAAGCGGTCTTCTCGTGAATTAGCGGCGCAGTCAAACGTGGTGTCGTGAACTGTCGATGGACGGCCGCCCTTTCGCAACCGATTCAAGTAATTACAATTGTGACCAACCTGGACATGTTGTGGCCCAGTTTCCGCTAATTTAGCCTACACGGTGAGGGCACTTTACCGGAACGGAGGAGCAGGGAAGCCTCTAGCCCAGAAGAAGCTGAACCAGGTGAAGTGGCCAACTGCATTCTGCTCGCGGACGTGGGGCCTCTGGCAGAGCCTGGTCGCTTGATATTTATATGCGTGCGGGTAACCAGCGTACGTTAATGACGTTTCTGGCGATGTAAAATGAGTGGGGTATCTAATATTTGTCGTGATGCAGCTCATTGTGATTATACAACGTTTCCGTCCGCGTTAATTCAGAACATTGGCGTCGGCTAATGTGTGAAACACAGGCTGGAATACCGCTCACCCATCAACTCTGACGTGTTGTACGCGGCATGAGGGCGAAGGATGGCGGATCTGATAAACGTATTGCGAACGGATCTTGGAAGATTTAAGAAAATGAGATGAATTTTACTCAAGTTCAAGCTGCCTATCGCCTCACAAAGCAGCTACACCCTACGCTTTCCCAAAGTTTCAAGAGGCTATAGTCTTCGCACGGTGTCATGATCGGGGGCTGCTTAAATTGTCAACGCCGGGAAACACCCCTTTACCAACCCCGTGAATCTTGAGCTCGCGCTTCATACCCGTTGATTGTTTTGGTGAGCGTCCATACCGTTCCCAGCAACGTTTAAAAGTTCGTCCGTAGATCCTGGGAACCATAACTGTGGATGTGCCCCGCACAAGCAGCCATGCACAATTTAGCAACGAATCACTAATACCCACCGATGTATGTATTTGTTGAACTAGCAAATATTCAACTGACAGCATCACGGTATGGCGTGTGGAGTTTCAAGGAACAAACTCGAAGGAATGCAAAACAATTAGCCGACGCTGGTACGTGCAATGCATTTATTGATGTCCATTTTGTATTTCGAACAACAGCTACGGGTCGGTCTCGTCGGTAAGTAGTGCTATAGTATGATGTTCTCTAAAGCTGGATGAGCTCCAGATAGTGTCTCTCTCCCTTGTGCAGCATCTTAAATGAAAAGGAGTTGGCAGATATTGCGGCTTACTACGGTGCACTGTTCCAGCGCAGCATGCGGTACGTATTAGTTGTTGCAGTACAGCTCTTGCGAGCCCATCACACAAGACAAACCGGCAAACACGAATCTATGAAATCGTGACTGAAAAAATAGTGACAAGTAGTGTTGGACAGGCGTTTACAATTTCTTGTGGATATGACAACTGGGATGGTGAGACCAGCAGTATCCGCCGTGATATCGATCACTCATCTTCGATGAGTACATTTCATTACGCGCAGGCTCGGATTGACGTCATGGTCATGAGTATTAGCTGGTATCATGTTGGCAATACGGCCGCGGAGATCGTACAATTAGAACTTAGGAGTAAGGGCTTTGGATAATGTAGAGAATTTCCCGCGCACCCGGCGCGCGGCGGTTGATCAAATAAATTACTCGACATTCTACTAACCTATGAAATGTACCTCGAACTTTGCTGAGGCTAGAATTGTCCAGTTTATTGTCGCTTTACCGTGGCTCATGTAGTTGTTAGCAGGCGGGAACACAACCAACTGTAATCCTCGTTGTCACAAGTAATATTACGTCCGATGAGCTGGCCATGGGCCACTACCAGACTCGTCCGTTGTTGCACTTAAGTCTCCTAATACAACGGATAATATCTGCCAGAACATATCACTTTCTTCGACTCACTAGAACTTCAGGTAACCCAAGCGAAATCTGCCCAGTTCCCTCCATGGTCCAGCGGATGGAGACGTAGCCCACTCGCCAGCAGGATACTCTTGAAGTTGTTGCTCGAAGAACTTCGCCACAGCTGCGCGTTTCATTCGCAGCGGCATTTCCCCCAGGCTCGAAGTCTCCTCGGGCGGGAAGGACGCTGGCACTGTAGTCGCAAGTACGTCACCGCTAACACACAGCCGCTTGCTCTGCCAGCATTCGATTCGTAGCCGCACGTGATAAGAGGGATCACCGCTAACACACAGCCGCTTGCTCTGCCAGCATTCGATTCGTAGCCGCACGTGATAAGAGGGACGGTGCAGCTCGGTAGACCAACTGAAAACCTGCAGGTATACTACGAGGCGTCCGGGTTTCTCTACCCGCGTTTCTCCGATATAGTCTCCGTGTCTCCCTGAGCCGATGCCCGACGCCAATCCGTTGGGAAATTGAGAGAACACCCGCTCTTTGCCGTCCAGCACCAAACACATACAGTCTAGTGCACTGGCCACACCTTCAGTAGACCGAATGCGTAGCACGCAGGCTTGTGCGTCGATCGCTACCTGCAGACGCACTATCTGCGACATAGTCTCGAACAAGGTGAGCAGACAAATCGCTTCGCTATCTTCTGCAAAACCATCACAGCCGCTCTTAGAGTCCGCTTTCATGGTCTGTTGGCTCGATTTCCACACTGCCTCGTCCACCTGCAGAAACCACTCGGCGTTCCAGTCGCTCTCAATTGAATTTTGTGGCGGATGTGCTCGATTAAAGTTCGGCTCGGAATCACGCACAGCTATCGTTTGTGAGATGCTCCTCGGACAAGTCGATACGTTGACATAGGTCTGGCGCATCTGAGCCACGAACGCGTTCCAGCCTGCGAAGCTCTACCCGCTCAAAATCTCCCGAATCTGCGGCCGTCGCGCGTGGAAGAACGAGCAAGAGTAGAAGGCGGCGATGACTTCCTCGGCCACGTTAGCCAGACTCTGCAGTTGTGTGTTCTGGAACACTTCCGTGTCCAGGCGGTTCCTCGTTTCCTTCACGAACAGCACGAAGCACGCGCGGAGCGAATGTTTGTCCAGAACGGACTCGGCGTACTGCAAGAAGAACGCGCGCACCCAACGCTGCGTGGTCTTCGAGAAAAACCACAGCGCCGCCTGCGCTAATGCACGCAGCAGCGAATTTATCTGGCTCGGCAGCGTCCTGGAGGGTCCATCTTCGCGTGTGAGAAACGATGACGCTGCGGCTGAACCTGCGTCTGTTTCCGCCTGGTCAAACAAAACTTTCGAGAAACAATTGAGCTTGTCGAGCTCGCTGGAGACTGAAGTCCCTCTAAACGCCTCCTGCAGACGCTGTTGAAGACAACTTGCAACCTCATCAACACAAGAAGCATAGACGCCGAGCGGCGCCCAGCGAACGAGCGAGTACGCTAGCGCCAGATTCTTCGACATCGACACGGCCGACTCGTTCGCGTGCTCCCACCGCAACTGGTCCTCCAGTCGATCAGAAATCTCCGTCGGGTACGACGGCGGGGTTGAAATCCGCGATAATTGCGGGCGGCTCTCGTGATACGCTTCGCTGGGATCTGGTTTCATGGCGCTAGGGCCACGCAGTTGGTTATCCAACACGCGTGAGTAGCGTGAGTACGAAGCATGAAAACTACGCGCAGGGTCTAGACCACCGTGGTAAGAAGAAGGATCTGCGTACGCTGGCGATCCGCCCTCAGGTACCATCCCTTGGTATTGCTCGGACGGTGCGCGGCGGTAGGAAATGACGGTGAACTCGGGCGAAGTCACGACGCTGAGCACGCGGTACAGCTGCGTGCGCGCGTGTCGGCTCGTGAAGGCGGTGAAATTGTCGTCCTGGTCGATGGCGCAGCGCTCGACGATGTAGGCCTTCAGAACATGCTTCATGAGGCGCTGCGCCTTGTTGGCGCCGCTCTCCCAGTCGTAGTACCAGCGGGAGAAGGGCTTGCCGTTGAGATGGAAGACGAGCGGCTTGTGGTCGTCCGACGGCGTGCCGGGCGCGCGGATGGTCGCCACGAGTCTGGACGGCCGGTCCAGCGAGCCCGCCACCCACTGCCCTTCCAGGTTGCTGTCGGACTGCGTGCCGGCCTCCATCTTGGCCACCTCGACGCACTCGCCAGGTCGGAGACTCACGTCGCTCGTGGCCTCGAAGCGCGCGAACACGGTCGCCACTTGGCTGGGCGGCGGGTCCACCGGAGTGGCGGCGTCTGAGGATGGAGCCGCCAGCTCTACACGCACGCTCAGGGACGCGCCGCAGTAGCTGCGGTCGATGTGCTCGGGGCAGCAGTGCGGGAAGCATCTGCACGGCCAAACAGAAGGACAATCAGCACCAAGCAGGGGTTCAACAGGCTCGGGTACAGAGCAGATAAATCGGGGACACGGCGGTATCAAGTATACCGGAGGATCTTGAGGCCCTTGGTGCGGTTGCTCCTGCGAGGCACGAGGATATGTTGTCACCGGTTGGATACTTGAACAGTTCAAGTTGAACTGTGCGTGCAAATTGTGCAGCATGGCGAGCAGTGAGCCCTGCCTGCATAAGGCGGTTTGGTCTGCCTGCGTACCTCTTGTACTCGGGCTGGAAGAGCTGCGCGTGGCTGCATTCGAGGCGGAAGAAGGCGGCGGACGCTACCTCGAGAGGCGGCGGCGGCGGTGTCGCGCTCATCTTGGACGTTCCCCTTGCGCCTCTTCTATGAGCTCGACGGCGTTTTGGCCGCGGACCAGTGGAGACAGCGCCGCTCAAGTATGAGCTTGAACCGATCCGGAGGACGGAAGTTGCGTCACTGAAACGGCACAAAATGTAGTATTTGGGCTTGTATTACGAGTCATGGCTGCCGCTGACCACTTTTCAATGCAGCCGTGCTGGCTCGGCATGGGTCCACTGGATGGTTTCCTGAGTTAATTCGAGGGAAGGCTATTTTTCGGAGATAAGAAGGCGAGTACGCGCGGAATAGACCATCTCCTCCACGTTCAAGGCCGGCACGTCGGCGTAGTGTAGTTGCAGTCATTTTCCAACTTTCAACGCGCTAGAAGCTGACAAGCTTCCAAGGAAAGCAACCGTTAACGCGAATTCGCAGTGCACAAACCATCCGCAGATAATCTACGTCGAAGATGGCTGCATCCTCGCTCTCTCGCGGTTCCTACCTCCTCGTCTTCCCGGAAGACCTGAACGGGTCCATCGCCTCCCCGGTCTACGCGAAGATCTCGAACGCCAGAGGCACGGCGGTGACGGCGCTGCTCGACGCGGATGGCGACGAGTGGGGACCTACGGTGAAGCTGCCAAGAGCTACTGCTCTGGCAAGAAAAGTCGACAGCAGGGATGCCGAAGGCGAGAAACTGGGTGCCTGGGTCCGACAAGCTGTGTGTGCCAAGATCGACGGCCACTTCTGCTACGGTCAAGTCACGGGATACTCCGAGTCGGAACTCATCATCAGCACGAAGTCAAGTCCGGTGGAGACCAACAAGGCCGATATCTGCGACTCGGTGTATCCCGTGGTAGCAATGGTCATGGGGTGTCACGAGTTCCCGCTTGATAGCTCCAACCAGACGAAATTCATGGTGCCATCATGGATCGCCTGTTAAATCCAGCTTCTACGACGGCGACAATCTCAGTAGCCCAACTCATGCATGGACTGCTACCCGAAGTGTCACCCGCATACGACCGAATGTACACCTGGATCGACCCCTGCACAGGAAAGCGCGCCCGAGTCTCGCTTCAGCATGTAATCAACTACGTATATTACATCGACGGTGGGAAAAATGCTCCGGTGGACATGGAATCCTCCTTTGGTTCCTCTTTCTGCGACCTGAACCCAACCCAACCCGTTGGAACGAGCGTGGGCTCGTCTACACGAAGTCGGAACGATGAAGGAACGGCTACTGCAGCTCCCGACACCACCGCATTCTTCGACATGACTGCTGTGGACGACGATGTAGAAACCGCGTCAGACGAAGCCGTGCTCGCGCAAGCCTTAATACCGAACGGCACCAACGGCGCTGCAAATGAAGGGCGCCTGGTGCCATCAATCGCTCGCAACATACTCAGCCAAGACCCGCGGGGCCTGCCCCGGAGCAACAGGGCCAAAGCGGGAACGTACCGTGCTCGGCTGTACCGGTGGTAGCAGAACGAATGAATACCGAGACTTCAGCCGACGTTGAAATTCTGGATCTAGTGCGGATGCACAAACCGCACCTCCTACCCCACCTCATGGGGTCTCGCCGAGTGCCCGCCACTGGAGCTAAACGCCCAGCAGTAGAAGCGGAAGACAGAGGGACAGCCAAACGGAGAAAATTCAGCTTTGCACCAACGCCCGAGCAACGCCAAGTTCATGACATCGTCACCTCGGATGCTTACAAAGGTAAGTCTCCCGCCTCTTGTATGGATTCAATGGTGTCCAACGCCGAGCTCCTGTTGTGGGCCTACCCCGGTGTCGCAATGCGCGCGTATGACCTCCAGTTTGGAAGTTGTGGACTTTCGTTTCTACACTTTACGCCTGTGGATCATTTGGTTCGGCTCAACGTCAGCGGGAAAGCTTCGTGAACATGAGTGATTTCTCCGTCTCTGCCAAGTTTCTACCAGCCTCGGACCCCTCGTCGTGGGACGACATCCTGGCAGGTGCGATCGGTTTTCAGCAATACTGTGCAGTGATGTGTGATGTGGTGACCCAACAACTCGCCACGACACTCTACAACTTCATCGGTGCTCTCAAGAGTCGAAACATGTGGCCCCAGGACATGCTTC
>JAIKVJ010001998.1:0-13206 GCA_024679225.1 Phytophthora pisi
CGCTTGATGCTCCGCTGCAAGCTGTAGCGCACGAACAACAACCCGAATATCGGGTCGGTGTTATTGTTCACGCGGTTGAAGGATGTTGCTGACAATTTACTACTGGAGGCGCCAGCTTGCCAAGAAGGATCCGGTCGCAGTCGGCGACTCACTTCCGCTATTGAGAGCTGGCAGAGCATCGTGGCACGACTCGAGCTCATAATCGACCAAGGATCTATGCGCCGCACCTTGAATCGCGCCCTCCACCTCGCTGTTGGCCGGAAAGACGCTCAATTCATGCATGACCTTCACTGTGAGTTGGACCAACTAGTGGCGACAGCTCGACTACCAAAGCTTCTGGACGTTGTCACCAACCTAGTCCACGACTGGAAGCCACATTGGCAAGAGCTACACAGACAGCAAGCGCAAACGTTGTGCGAGGCAGTATCGGATACGGCGGCAGCATTGAGAGAGCTGGAAGAGGACTCGGACACGTGGACGAGGCAAGTGCAGGGCTTTTGGGCTGTTCTCGAGTTTGAGCGTCGGCGCTACTCGAATAAGTATACAGATGAGGAGATGAAGATGATCGAATGCGCGACGTCTGAGGTTGAAGACGCCATTGCATGCCCCACCAGTGCGCCTCTCACTCTCCCTGAGTGGTTCCTACCTCCATACGAGGTGGAGCTGCAAACCGACAAAGCAGCGCTAGGACGTGGGGCCTTCGGGTCTGTACATCGAGGAACCTGGCTCGACTCGCCAGTCGTGATCAAGCGGGTGCTCGGGCCCGGTTCAAGTCGAGACGGCAAGAACGTGTCAAGTGGAGGCGAAGCAATCTTCAAGCACGAAGCGGACGTCTGGTTTCGACTGAACCACCCGCACGTGATAGCTCTGTATGGCGCGTGCCATGTCGGGAAACCTTTCTTCGTCTGTGAATACGCAGCCAAAGGCACGCTGACGGACTTCCTGAAGGCTTCAGCATCTTCTACAAGCCCAGAGCATCCTAGCAGAGACGTCTTGGCGTGGGAAAAGCTCTATGAAGCTGCGCTGGGGCTCGAGTTCCTTCACGAGCGTGGAATTGTGCACGCGGATCTCAAGGGAGACAACATTTTGATTGGAGACGACGGACGAGCGAAGCTCACGGACTTTGGGCTTAGTGCTGTGATATCTGAGGGCGCAAATTCAACTGGCAGTCCTATTGGGGCTCTGCGTTGGAAAGCCCCCGAGTGTATGGGGGCTAGTGGACAAGCTGCTACGTTTGCGTCGGATATTTTCTCGTTGGGTATGTGCATCGTAGAAGCCATAACGGGGGAGTTTCCGTGGGGCCGCGAGCTACCTGACGCTGCTGTGAGCTTTCACGTTCGACGAGGCCGACTGCCACCTTCTTCACGGACTTTTTCGACGATCCAGTGGGCTCTTGTGCAGCAAATGTGCCGGCTTCGGCCTGTACATCTCTTGCTCACACGACAATCGCGCTCCAGAGTTTTTTGTTGCTTCCAACAACTGCCGAACGGATTGTAGCAGGTTTTCAAAAGTTGTCGACAAACTTGAGTCGGAATTCAGAGGTAGAGATCTAGCAGAGAGCTCAATCGCTAGCCGCCTGATGTCATGTACTACGGCAGCGACAGTAAGGCACTCCTGTGGAACAGAACTGCACATGTGACGTACCAAGCGCCACTGGTCACTGGTAACGCTCTGGGGCTTTTGTGGCAGTATCTCCCCCCACTGCACTTCGTGGCCGTCCACAAGCTCCACAATACACAGACCCAACGCGAAAATATCGGCTGCATAGCGCTTATCGCCAGCCTCCACCTCTAATAGAGTCTCACTCTGACCAAATCCACCCAATTTAACGATACCGCTGCCATCAACCAGCAGATTCTTTGTCTTCAACTTCCCATGCACAAATCCGCGCTCATGAAGATACTGCAGTCCTTGCGCCGCTTCCAGCAGCTTCTGCCACACAATCAACAATCCATTCCGCTGTTGACTGAGGTAGCCGCGTAATTCTCCGTGAGCCGCATACTCGCAGACGTAGTAGCGATCGACACCCAAGTCGCAGACGCCGTACAGTTTGAGCAGGTTGGGGTGGTTCAGCGAGATCCAGCGCTTGATATCGCTCTCGAACGTGTTAGTGTCCTCCTCCTGGTTGCCATGACTCAACGTAACCTTTTGCAGCACCACAGGCGTGTCCAGCCACGTGCCAAACTGCACCAGACGTCGAGACTGCTGGGCAGAGGGATGCAAGTGATCTAGCTGGACCTCGTGAGCTCGAATGCACCACATTGGAAACTCATTAACCTCTGATACTTCCTTGCCCAATTGTGACGAGTGACGCTTGCTCGATAGTGGCGAGCGACGCCAATCAGGCAGCGACGACTTCTTCACGAGCACCAGGTGATCCCCACGCACGAGACCCGCAGGGAGCGAGTTGAGCCCCTCGTAATCCTCGAGCTGCTGCGTCTTGGTCATCACCTGAGCGACCGCTCTCAGCAGCTGCTGCTCCCCAGCCGAGAGACGAGCAGGCTGCGTCATCCAGAAGGACACGAGCTGCCAGAGCTCACGCAGCTGCGGCGTCACGCCCTGAGCCGTGGCCTCCAGCACTTCCTGAGCGAAGTCTCCACTGTCAGCAGCCACTGCAGCCTCAAAGTACTTGAGATGCAGCTCGCAGTCCCGCGACCAGACGTCGTAGCCCTTCTTCACCTCCTCCAGCCCCTCCGAGCTGCCGTATACCGCTGCACAGCTAGAGACCAAAGCGTCGACCCGGTCGTGCAGACCGAGCACGAACTTGGCGCGTTGTGGCACTTCAAGGAACTCCCTGAGGGCGCGGAGACGCTCAAAACGACCCACTTCTAGCGCAGAATTCATCGGACGTCTTCTTGTCGACTGAAGCAGTCGCAGAACGTCAACAATCCTCAACTCGAGGTCCAGTCGAGCCAATTCCGAGACTGAGCAGCCATCAGAGACCGTGATCACGCGGTTCAGCACCGTCAGTCGCTCGACGAGCCCTGCGTAGAGACAGAAGGCGCTGCCACGAGTGCTTATCGCCCCCAAGTCGCCCAGAATCCGCTGCGTCTCGAGCCCCAGCGCGTCCACATCGAAGGATCCGTGCTCCATGTTCGGCCCCTAATATTCTGGTCAGCTCCGTCGTACTTATGCGAGCGTCCTGCAGGGATGATGGCTACACAAAGAGCAACTTCAAGCGCGACCGTTACACTGCTCCGGATGACCAGCGGCAGCGACTAGACCAAGGCAACACACATGTACAGCACTATAGCAGGCGCTGGCAGACAGTTGAGAGCTTGAGAGCGCGTGCATTCTGACCCGGAAGAGATTCGCTGCTTGATTGATATTTACACGCAGAGCAAAGAGCGAGAGGTGGCGACTGGCGCCTCGGGCCAACCAGCAGCTCCGATGGCGCAGTGAGCGCTGCAACGTCACTGCAAGCAGCGGATAGGTCATGCCCAATGCCGCCGATCTCGCTTCCGCTTGGCGTCCTATCATTGCAGCCACGGCGGCGGGTAATCAGGCATCCCATGGGGACTGATTGGATGCCTCGCCGTGAGGAGACGCGAAAGGCAACAAGCCGGCAAACACGGCAAACCGCTCCGCTACAGTAGCTGCTCGTGGCATTGCTTTGGCCTCCTGGCCGGAAGACTTCGGTGGTCTGGAGCTGCGGCCACGTGTCGACCACCGGCGTGCCGGTGCTGCAGCCCCTTAGCTGGCAATCAATCGCCTCCGAATCTCTTTTGCTAGTGCTGCGCCACGCGTTAGCCGCCCATCGGCAGAGCACGGCTCGACGCGCATTCAAGTTCCTGCGCGAGTGCATTCCTCTTGCAAACCGTTCGGGCGGCTGCAGCATTACAGCATACGGAGGGCACCCGCGTAAAGCAGTGCCCCGGCAGAGCTGCTCGCCGCCTTCCGACGGGTCTGCTTGGGGTTGCCTCGTCGGCGACCACGAGATGGCTCAGCGCATATTCCTGTGGCGACGAACCCCGCGTTGCACACCTGTATCAACTCGAGTTAACAATCCAGTGTCGGCTATTATCGGCTCTCGCAGGCTTCAACCCAAGCTATTTATAGTACAAAACGGAAATAGCACCACCATCTGCACCTGCAGGGGAACTTAAAAATAGAGGGATTGCATAATCGTAGCGCCGCCCCGGCTTTACCCGATAGGCGCATCATCCTTGCCCCCTTCAACGGACACGAATGACGTCTGACTACTGGAGACGAGCGAACTGACCAGGGCCAAGGCCCAGGGCCATCCGCACGCGCGCTGTCATTTCTCCTTCGTCCCGCTCCGGCGCAGCAGCTCTCCGCTCTCCTCCCCCTCCTCGCCTTCGACCAAGATGATCTCGGCCTCCCGCCTGCAGCGCGCCGTGCGCCCGGCCGCGCGCGCCTTCTCCTCCAGTGAGCCGCGCCGCATCCTCGTGACGGGCGGCACGGGCCAGATCGGCATGGAGCTCGTGCCGTACATGCGCCAGCTCTTCGGCGCCGACAGCGTCGTCAACTCGGACGTCAAGGCGCCCGCTGGAGCCTCCGCGCGCGACGGCGCCTTCGTCTACTGCGACGTGCAGGACCGCGACAGCATGGCGCGCATCGTGGTGGAGCACGGCGTGGACACGATCGTGCACATGGCGTCGCTGCTGTCGGCCGTGGGCGAGGCCAACCCGTCGCTGGCGCTCGCGGTCAACACGCGCGGCGTGCAGAACGTGCTGGAGCTGGCCAAGCAGTACCAGCTGCGCGTGTTCGCGCCCTCGACCATCGCCGTGTTCGGCCCCTCGACGCCGCAGGACGAGACGCCCGACACGACCATCATGCGCCCCACGACCATGTACGGCCTCACCAAGGTGCACGTGGAGCTGCTGGGCGAGTACTACTACAACAAGTTCGGCGTCGACTTCCGCTCGGTGCGCTACCCGGGCATCATCTCGAGCGAGGCGCTGCCCGGCGGCGGCACCACGGACTACGCCGTCGAGATCTTCTACGAGGCGCTCAAGCAGGGCAAGTACACGTGCTTCCTCAAGCCGGACGCCAAGCTGCCCATGATGTACATGCCCGACTGCCTCAAGGCCACCATGGGGCTCATCAACGCGCCCAACGACTGCCTCTCGCAGCGGACATACAACATCACGGCCGTGTCCTTCACGCCCGAGGAGGTCGTGGCGTCTATCAAGAAGGTCATGCCCAGCTTCCAGTGCGACTACAAGCCCGACTTCCGCCAGCAGATCGCCGAGACGTGGCCGCGCTCGCTCGACGACAGCATCGCGCGGAGGGACTGGAACTGGCAGCACGACTTCGACCTCGACTCGATGGTCGAGGACATGCTCGTCAAGCTCGACGCCAAGCTCTCCAAGCCCGAGCTCGTCGTGGAGGAGACGGCCTAAGCGACACACTACCTAGTTAGCGCAGGAAAATACAATATATGATTGATTGACTCTGAAATACGACGCCGCCTCCGTGGCCCTCGCATCGATCTGTACCCCACCGACGGTTCCCGCCAGGAGAATGAGATCTCGCCCGTGTCATTCCGCCAACGGACGTGGAGGGTCTCGCTCGGCTCGAGGTAAACTGGTGGACGGACGCAATGCAGACGTTGTCTCGGTGGCCTTTATCATGAACAGCCAAGACGAGGCGAACGCGCCCGCCTCAAGTGTTGGCAAGGCGAGGCACGCCTCGACCCGATCGCCAGCCAGCAGTGAGAAGCGCAAGAGCCGCGAGTGCAAGGTCGACGGCTGCGAGAACTACATCATCAACAAGGGGCTGTGCTTTCGACACGGGGTACGGATATGTCTCGACAATTTGCGGTGGTACTCGGGGCGTCAAAGCTCACAATAACGTAACGCAGGGAGGCAAGAAATGCTCCGCTGACGGCTGCACGTCGAGCGCCAAGAACGCCGGACTGTGCTGGTGCCGCGGTACGAAGGTCTGCCACTGTGGTTGTATGACCAGGTGTACACACTGACGGCTTGGCGATCGATCCATTCAGGCGGCTGGGTCAAGTGTCAGATGGAGGGCTGCAAGCGTCGAGGCAAGTCGCGCGGCCTTTGCTGGTCCCATGGAGGCGGCACCAAGTGCTCGCGAGCCGACTGCTCGAAGGTCGCCGTGTCGAACAGTCTGTGCTGGGCCCACGGAGGCGGCAAGCGCTGCGTGTTCGAGGGCTGCAAGAAGGCGGCGTACGAGCGCAACCACAACTTCTGCTCGCAGCACATCGCCCAGCGACAGCAAGACCCCAAGACAGAGGAGACTACCAGTAGCTGACCCTGTAGGCCTCAAGGCACAGCAATACATAAGAAGCACGTGAGATATCAACGCCAGGCTTCGCTTACCATGCATGGCCTGTAGAGTGCTTGTATTTTCTTGAACTGCTTGCCGTCACCCGTCTACGCCTTCCGTGTATTCACTCGAACGCGCCTGCCTTGCTTGTCTACCACCTCATCTCGCCTCATCCACGCGCTGCTGCTTGTATTCTTCTTGCCTTACATCGTAGCGTTGAACACCGGGTTGTGACGCGCGATGCGCGGGCCTTCCTCGTCGTACTGAGCCTTCGTGTGGCAAACGCTGTGGAAGTTGGGCGTGGAGGCCACCATACTGCCGCCGAACCACACGGCGAAGCGCTGCATGCGGTGCGACAACACGTTCACCTCGAGCGCCTCGGCGTTAACCTTCTGGTACTTGGAGTGGAGGGCCAAATTCGCCTCCTGCCGCTCGTCGGCGAGACGCTTAATGTCGCGCTGGAGACGACGGCCAAAGTCCTTGAACATGGTGCTACCTCCGGACAGCACGATGTTCTTGTACAGTCCACGGCGCGTGTCAATCGGGCACTTGAGAATAGCCTCGTCCACGACGTTCGGCAGCGGCGTCGTGAAGTCCGTCGAGAAGATTTCCGGGTTGAAGAAGATCTCGGGCGCCAGGAAGCGCTCGTAGCCCACGTCGATCTCCCACGGCTGCTTGGTGCGCGGGTGCAGGTCCGAGTACTTGAGGAAGTACTTGCTCGGGTTGGCGTCGTACTTCTTGAACTCCTTGACCAGGTCCGAGCACACGTAGCTGTGCGACTCCTTGATGCGCTTGGCCACCTCCAGCGATTCCTCGGGGGGCACGGCCTCTCCGCGGTCGCGCAGCATCTTCTGGACAAAGTGCGTGACGTCGCGGCCAGCCAGGGGGATGTGGCGGATGCAGCTTCCGATAACGTAGCCGTCCGCCACGGGGATGACGTGCGTGACGCCGTCGCCCGAGTCGATGACCGTGCCCGTGAGCGAGCGCTGCGACGGGTCCTTGATCTTGGGCCAGGACGCGTACAGCGCCAGCACGGCCTGTACGGCGATGTAGAGGCCGGGGACGTTGAAGGTCTCGAACATGATCTCGGCCGTGGCCTCGCGGTTCTCGGGCGGGTTGAGCGGCGGCTCCGTGAGCAGCATGTAGTGCTCCTCGGGCTCGCAGCGCATGTGCTGGAAGAGGCAGCGCTGCCAGAGCTTCTCCATGTTGTCCCAGTTCTGGATGATGCCCTGGGCGATGGGGTAGTTCACCTGGTGCGTGGACGCGTGGTCCAGCGCCTCGTTGCCGATGTAGAAGTCCAGGTCGTCGATGCCCTGGCGGCTGCGCACGGTGCTCGAGTCGTTGCCGCCCACGGCGATCGTGGACGGGATGATGTAGCTGGGCTCGGCGTTGCCGGCGTACCCCATCTTGGTGTAGCTGTAGCATTAGAGCAGTAGAGAAGGAGGGAGGAGGGTCAGAGAGGTTTTGACACGCGAGGAGATTGATACAGTCGGGGCTGTTGCTATAGAGATAGAGAGGGGGGGGAAAGAAGAGTTGGTACGCAGTACTGTACGCACCCTGTGCCATTGTCGATCACCACCGTGGGCTTGTACGACGCCATCGCTGCCTTGGAGAGGAGAGCGGAGCTAGGATTGCAGAGCTTCTCGCCTTTGCTGATTATGGAGCTGCGACAACGTGAAGCAAGGAGGGAGGCAGCTCCGACACACCAAGTGTACACAAAGATGGGTCAACGTTTACATCATGAACACATCAATCGTACCTCAAAGTAATTGCACGCTGCAATTCGAAAATGAATTGAGTAGACCAAAGTTGAAGTTGCCGTGCTGACGGACGGATACCGCGGGAGCTACGAGTTGTAGCCTACGCCTAGGAGCTAGCAACAAAGAGATACATGAGTGCATTGGCAGCGTTGAGTTGTTCACTGTTGCGTGTTGCCGTCCGTGTGTCACTGTCTTATCAGACGCGCAGTGACGATGACGGACAGTCCTCCGAAACCAGCGTCCACGACGCGTCGTTGGTTTCCAGCGACGCCCCAATAATATCCTAGGATAGCTATAGCTCTCACTACACCCGCGATAATAAACCATGGACGTCGGCACTGGGAGGTTCCTGCGGCGCATCGCTGTGGTGGCGGCCGCCTCGCTGCTGACCAGCGTGCTCTTCCTCGGTCTGTCATCACAAGGCCCAGGCCCCATTAAGCTTCATCTAACTCCTTGCATTCTTGTGGTCCTTGTGTGAAAACTGTGCAGAGCTCGAGCATCCTTCTGCGTTGCAGCACCTTCACCTTCGAGTTAACAGGCCGCCGCACGAGTTCGCTCAATGTACGCGTTTAACCCGATCACTCTTTTTGGTCTTGGTTTGAGGCTAAGTCGTTTGCTTTGCTGTATTGTATCGTAGTGCGTCTCTATCTGGGAGTGCAGCCCAGCCCCGAAGACTGCCCTCGAGGCATGTACCGCCCCACTGGAGCTGGCACTGCCATCGGCGAGTGCGAGTTCTGTCCTCGCGGGGTGTACGGGGACAGTCCTGGCCTCGTGACCAAGGCGTGCTCGGCTCCGTGTCCAAAGGGGACGTACAACGACAAGCTCGGGGCCAGGAGTATATTGGACTGCAAGCCGTGCCCCGCCGGCGTGTACGGGGCGAGCACTGGTCTCACCAATAGCCAGTGCTCAGGGCCATGCCCTAACGGCAAGTACAGTATGGTAGAAGGCTTGCAGTCCATGAGCGACTGCATCGACTGTCCGTCGTTCTACCGCGGCCCACAGGGCTACCGAGGCAACGATATCACCATGGACAACGGAGGAGGCTACCGGTGTGATCGCTACCAGTACGGCAAGACAATTCTCAACGGACGAGATGCCAACAATGACGTCTGGCTGACAGGATACCTCTCGGAAGTCAGGCGACCGACTAATGCAGGCATTGTGGACAACACAACACCATGGTAAGCATTAATCAGAGAAGACCGTCCCTCTTTGGCTTCAAGTCGCTGGATTAATCCTGCCACGTCACTAGTTTTAGTTCTGAACCCGTAGCTAGTAGCTGCTCAGTCCCAGGAATGAATCCCCCCCAATGAGGCTACGAACTGCCAAACCAAAGCTGCAGCTCTCCTCTTCGTCCCCATGGAAGACTTGACGCTAGCAGAGACCGTGGAGCTGCTCACCCAGGAACTGCTCAAGAAGTTGCGTCGTCGGTGCCAGGGACCGTTCGTGGCGTTCGCTGGCGTGTTGGATCGGCTTCGCGTGCTGAGCAAGCTGCTGCTGGAGTATGGAGACCTCGAGACGCTGGTGGAAGGCGACGAAGCCATCGTCAACCTGCTGCACCAACTCAATCGGTCGCGTTTGCTCCTAGCCACAGACACAACTCAGCATAAAGACGCTCCCTTACGAGCTCTACTCGATGCCATAGCAAGATCCCGACTTGCATTTGTGGCCCATGAGCGTGTTGATGACCTCGTTCGAGTGTTTTTACATGACGAAGAGGCTGATCTCGACTGGAAAACTCAGTGGCGAGACGGCTGTGACGAGCAGTTCCAGCAGTATAAACTGGGAGCTCTGCGGCGTGAAGCGGAGAAGATGCCACCCGGTGAAAGACATGGAGTTTTACTCGAGTTTCGCCGGTCTGTGGATTTATTTAGTAGCGACGTAATGGAGGGGAGCGAGCTACTTCAGAGGGTGTTGGTTGTGCTGGAAGCTCAAGAGCCTGAGCCAGAGGTCGAGCGGCCGCAATCTCAGCGACCAAGCATCGGTGGAGGGCCTGTAAAGGACACTGGAGTCTCTGATTTAGCAGCTTTGTTGCCCTGGCAGCCGCGGAAAAAG
The DNA here is from genome assembly GCA_024679225.1 of Phytophthora pisi. Lineage (NCBI taxonomy): Eukaryota > Oomycota > Peronosporomycetes > Peronosporales > Peronosporaceae > Phytophthora > Phytophthora pisi. Next base: position 10,071 of record JAIKVJ010001998.1, read on the forward strand.
CCGCAACTGACCGTGGGAACCCTCCACAAAGAATACATCCCAGCGCATGAGATCGACTTCCATACGTCGTGGTCGTCGTGGAATGCGAAAGGGGACACGAGCGAATTTTCCTCCAGCTCGCTCTTCAAGGGCAGCTGGCTGGACACGACTGTGGCGATTCAGTTGGCTGGGAACGACTCGAGCAGCCTCGAAGAGGGAGGAGGAGAAGACGACGAAGCGTTCGACCGTCAGGTGTGCACGTGGTTTCGACTGGATCACCCCAATATCCTCAAACTATTCGGCGGGTGCGATGATTCATTACGTGAGATCGATACGTCTCACTCACCAGTTGCTGGAAGCGTGGAGAGCTCTGGCCTCCGCTTCTTCGTGTGTGAATACGCACCGACTGGAACAGTACGCCAGTTGCTTCACCACCACCGACACAATGGCACCCCCAAATCCGCTCGACTGCTAATAACGTGGACTAAACTGTACGAGACCTCGCTGGGACTCAAGTATCTCCACCAACGAGGGATTGTCCACGGCCGACTGAGATGTCGCGAGATTCTGGTTGGAAATGACGGACAGGCGAAGCTCACAGTGTTTGGCAGCAGGAATTCCAGCGTCGGAAAGACCAAGCGCGACCCACTTCTTCGCTGGACAGCTCCAGAGCGACTTGGCATTGGGCCTGTGAGCAAGTGCGACGCTCCTCCGACCATGGAGGCCGATGTTTTCGCGCTTGGGATGTGCATCTTGGAGGCTGTGACACTGAAGGCGCCCTGGAAACCCCTCCCGGACTGTGACGTCCGTGCCGCAATGACTACGGGATCGACCTTGCCACCTCGACCTCAAGGCGGCTTAACTGACGAGCAATGGAGCTTGGTGAGGCAAATGTGCAGCTTGGATCCTCGCCGACGTCCCAACATTTCGTCTGTAGAGCATCAGCTGGAGAGATTCGTGACGGAATGTGCCGCTGAGGTGGCTGCTGCCAAACCCAAGACAGGGAAAATGACGAAATTATCTGGGGGAATGGAAAGCTGTGATAGTGATGGAGTTAGCGATACCGCAGAACCAACAGGGATGGTGGAGGAGACCGCCATTGCAGACTTGCTAGGCGCTGTGCAGTCGATGGTCGGCACCGTCAGCGAGTACAGTGCCATGAACGAGCAGATGTGTGCGAGAATCCTGGACATTTGCAGCAAGTTACGCATTGCTGCGTCACCTTGGAGTGGAATTCTAGCTGATAACAGCGCCAAGCCCCGACAGTGGTGGATTCGTGCAGCACAACACCACATACAAGCAGCCAAAAGAGAAAAGGTGAAGAACGACAAGAGGGAGGGATGGTGCTGGAGTTTGGAGAGGATAGCGCAGTGGTGTATCTGCGCACCGGCAGAGATACAAGGGCCCAGTTCTCCTCTCGCACTAACTCAACTCCCACCAGCATCGTCAATTTCATTCGACGAACGACGTCGAGCGCTCCAACTACTGCAAAAGGTATTGAAGGAATTCCGCGCTTGTCTCGTGGTGGCCGCCCAAGAGCCTGTGAACTCTCTCGCGATGCTCTGCGCTAGCCGCACGCGGGTGACACAGGAAGTTTACGAGCTGCACACGACGCTGGATCGGTTGCTGGTCTCAACGCCGGTATTGCACGCCACTCGGACCGCCGAGGTGCATGAATGGCAAGAAGCGTGGGAAGAACAGCGTCGACGGCAGGTTTGTGTCGCCACACAGCGGACAGATACAACTCAGCCTTGCAACCACGAAGTCGATCATCCAGACCACGAACTTGAAGCGCACAGTCTTCGTCGCTCATCCTCCGTTGACTCCGAATCAACCACAGCTACTGCTTCAGCTCGAGTCTACTGGTGGAGTCGAAGACGACGGAGTACAACGACGCAAGTTCCTACCGGTGCTGTGCTCGCTGCCGTTGGGAGCACGTGGAACTTGCATCCGGTACCAGAAGCTAGCGATCCGCTGCCCGAGTGGTTCATCCCACCGGAAGAAGTTCTCTTCGACCCAGGCCAGCCCTTCAGTCGCGGATCCTTTGGCACCGTGCACAACGGGAAGTGGCTGGACTCGAAGATCGTCGTCAAGAGTGTGATAGTGGAGCGCGACGTCAACGGCGACTCATTTCGAGGCGAGGTTTCGATATGGTACTCACTCAATCACCCGCACATCGTCAACCTCTATGGCGCGTGCCATTTAGGTGGCAAGCCGTTCTTCGTCTGCGAACACGCCAGCTTGGGGAACCTTAATACTTACCTGCGACGCCGTCGGCCAGGAAAAGACAATGACAAAGTTGACGTTCCCGAAGCGTGGCGCAAACTTTACGAAGCTGCTCTCGGTCTCCAGTACTTACACCAGCGTGGAATTGTCCACCAAGACCTCAAATGTGATAACATTCTCGTGGGAACTGATCGTCGCGCCAAATTGACGGACTTTGGTCTCAGTACGAATGTACTCGGGCGCAATCCACGCAGATTGACAATAAGTAAACCCATTGGTGCTGTGCGCTGGAAGGCTCCGGAGTTACTAATTGCTGCCAAGGAAAACAATGCTGGGATTATTCCAACAATGGAAGCGGATATCTTCGCGTTTGGGATGTGCATCGTGCAGGCTGTGAGCGGGAAGTTCCCGTGGGGAAAAGCCTTTCTCGATCCAGTCGTGTCGTATAAAGTCAGACATGGGGAGCTACCGAAAATGCCCAAGGCATTTACGCCGTTGCAGTGGAAATTGGTGACGTACATGTGCGCCTTTGAGCCTCAGCAGCGTCCGAGCATTGGGACTGTAGTGAAATCGCTGGGAATAATTGTCAGTGAAGAGCCCTTGGGCTCCACTCTTTTCAACTAAGCCGTCAGTCAAAATGAACATGATTACTGGACGGTAGCGTGCTCACGTCTGAACGACATAGTTGCGGATTTGCTGCGTAAGTTAGCGCAGCGCATCGCAAGACACTGTCTTGTGATGTGAATCTACGACAGGTCCTGTATTAGACTGGGGTTGAACTCAACGTTAGCGATAACGATTGGTTTCCGATCGTGACAACGCCATTCGCACGGATTGTTGCAATCCTGATGACGTGGGTACATTCGCACCGTATCCTTTCTTTTAGGCCGGTTCCTAACGGGATCACACTGGATCATGATCTACTTAGGGG